>JALKAD010000049.1:62406-73070 GCA_024500015.1 Ulva compressa | reverse complement strand
ATTCGAACTCCTTGTTTGGAATGTAACGGTAAGTCCGCCAGAAGAAGGAAAAGTATGGTTATCGAAATAGAGTTCTCAATGACGCCGCGAAATACACGCGCCGGTCTTACGCCTTGAGCCAACGGCCGTGGTGGAGTCGAAGGTCAGCGCAGGACAGGTTGCATTCCGCAAAGTCATATGGTCGTGAGAACGGACTCGAAGAACGATTGAAAACTTTGGCCGGAAATAAAACAGGAAAGTGTCGAGGCAGTGCTGCTCACCAGAAAAAGCAGCAGTGAGCACTGTGGCCTTTGCCATCTCCGTGTATGTATCCGGCAGGCATCCGGATATGCCGCGATATGTCGAGACCATCACCGTATGGTGGGTACGCATGCACAGGATTTCAGATATAAAGCGCGCATGTTCAAGTTATCGCCGGGCTCAAGCCTAGGTTGAAGGTGGCTAGGAGGGCCATGTGCGGGAGCAAGAGTGCGGGGGCTGTCATGGTGGTCCGCCAGTGGCACAAGAGTAGCGGGCAACGTGTACAAATGCTCAGCGAAGACATGCATAGCCAGGTTGCCCCTGCTTCCCCGATTGTGGCCACGGGCTGCAGATCGGTTGGCGATGTGGAGTTACGGACGCCCTCAGGCTGCGTGTCCTCGCTCTGTAGAGTCTGCAAAGCCCCGGCGCGGGTCTTGTGCGCCCCAGCGTAGGGGCGTGCGCGCCTGAACTCGGGGCGTGCGGTCACAGCCCTTCCTGTTTTGGACTCGGGGCGTGCGCGCCTGAACTCGCATGGGGGGTACACGTCGGGACGTGGGCGTGAGCGTTCTCGGTTGGGGCTGGGTGCACCGGTGCCGGTGCCGGGGTGAGTTAGAAGGTGGGGTCCAGCAGCACGTAGCCACGCGTACGGGGTAAGCGAGTGGAGGTGGCCAGGCGTGCCGGCGGACGGTAGTGCGGGGTGCGGACAATTGGAGTGCGTGGCTTTGGCGCGGGTGGCACGGAGGTGCAGTGCGCTGGTGTACGGTTGTGTCGGTTCGTTGTGGCTTGGGCGACTGTGCATGTCGCTGCTTGTTACTGCCTGCTTGCAGAGGATTGGTCGCTGGCTTTCTTGCTGCCAATGTTCATGTAAATTGAATTACTTGCCGTATCTGATCAGGACATTGACATCTGCGGCAAACCGGGACTCAGGAGGCGAAGGGGTAAACCAACCGGAAACCCCCGTCAGACGCGCACATGCAGGGCGTATTCCTGTGTTATGCGAGTTGGTCACATGCGCTCGTGCTCGACCGCCAGGTGCGCATGCATGCTCCAACCGGCGACCTTCCGCGACGCGCAAAAAACACCGCGGCGCGGAAGGGGTCAGCTGCTCGAGTCGCGTCAGCTGATCTTGCTTGCCCTGTGTGCCGGGCTCTTGCGCTGATGTCCGTGTAACACATAGCCAATTTGCTGTGGCCATTGCTGCAGTCGGGGACATGCCTGCGGTTCAGGTAGCTGCAGCGGGGGCCACTCACACATGCATGCGATTGGACAAACATCCGCCTGGGAGTAACCTGCATGGTGGTGTAAGTCCTTTTCACACTGCACGATCCTTGCACCTCCGTTTCCTGCAGACTCTGCACATATGCATGCAGTATGGGAGGGCAGGCGGAGCTCCCTCGCCGTGAGCTGCAGGAGTGTACAAAATATGCACTGGCTCCAACTGCCATTTCTCCAATGAGAACAGAACAGATGCATGCGCCACCCTCACAAGAACGGTGCTTGCCACGTGCCGGACAAAGCTACAAGGGCACACATGCATGTTACACCTCCGGTGAAATTGAATCATCCTGTTCGCATTCCGTTCGCATTCCAACCATAACGGCTCATAAATGGCATAAATGAACAAATATGCTCTGCTGCTCCGGCAGGGCAAGCTCTGCTAGTGGCTGCAAATGGCTGGCAGAAGCCAAACGGAACAGCACATTCCAGCGCAAGGCATGCACCAGGTGACCGCCTCGCTTAGCTACGCGCAGCCGCTGCGAATCTTCTGTTGCCCCCTTATTTGCCCCCCTATTTGCCTTCTTATTTGCTCACTTACCTATTATTTGCTTCCATATATACTTGACCCCGCATTTGCCACGTAACCTGTCACGTAATTTCGCCCGTATACGTTATATTATAATTTGGCCGCTCAATTCGCCGGCCGCTCAATTCGCCCTGAAAATCTGCCTCCTTATCTGCCACCTGCACACACACACACATGCCCGCCTGAGTTGCACCTGGATGCACTGCACATCTCAACGGCCCCCAATACCCGTTTCCAGGCAATCAGATCACGTGCATGCACTTCTCCAGCGTGAGGCTGACGCACCACAGTCAATGAGCTCTGCAGTGAGTAGCACGTCTGCGCACGCCGCGTCGCTTGCGCAGCGTGACTGCTGCACCACCGCCTCAATCTCGGCCAACGCGTCCCCGGCCTCATCCCAGGCATCGTCGAAGGAGTCCATCTCTGCGGTGAACTCGGCCAAGGACGGAAAAGAGAGCGCCGAATGCAGGCAGTAGTCCTCCTCCTCCTCTTCCGTCGCATCATCCTCAATCTCTGCAAGCGCGTCCCCAAACGCATCCCTCGACTCATCCCAGACATTGTCGAAGCATTCCAGGTCTGCTGAGAACTCGGCTGAGGACGCCAAAGAGTGTGCCGCAGGCAGGCAGTAGTCCTCCTCCTCTTCAGGCGCATCATCCCAGGCCCCGGCGCTCTGCCGGTCCTGGCTGTGTGGAGAAGCCTCCCGCCTGGCGATATGCACACGCTGCTGTGGCGGCAGAGCACACAGCATGCTCTCGAGCCCATCTGCGCTGCGTGCTCTGACGCTCCGGCCGGTCTCTGCGTCGGTCGTGAACTCCTCGCGAAAACGCTTTCCTGTCACTGGAGCTGTGCTGGTGGGAGCGGCGGCGGTCCCAGCCGCTGCATGGCAGCAATCGTAGGGCTGTGTGCCGGCGACCATGTGAAAGCCAGTGTGGCTGGATGTCGGCATGCCAGTACCGGGGTGTTGTATGATCGTGTCGGCATCGCCGTCTGTCTTGTGCAACCCTGCAGCCGCAGCAGCTGTTGTGACAACGTCGGTTTGGAGTAAAACACGCAGCCAGCTTTGACGGTGTACGGCATTCAGCAGCGCTGACACTGTGGCAGCGTCGAGATGTGTGCGCACCTTCATGGGCGTGGTATCCGCTCAGAAGTGAACCTTCTTTCAGTGCTGTCATTGTGGGCAGTCCCTGCATCAGCCCGTCTCCAGCACGTGTGGGCATGATGCCTCCGGCGCTGTGGAGGTCGACCACGGCGGTCAGGTGCGCCCCAGGCGCGCCCATGCAGGTTGCGACCGACCGTGCTGAGCCGTTCGTGCCGAGTGGCCCGGAGCCGTCACGCTGTGGTGACCCCCAATCGGGCGCAGTCCGGTCATCTAAGCTGGCACTGGCGAGATTCAGGGCTGGCACAGTGTAGGTAGGAGAGGCGTGTCCACAGGCGCTGGGCGCCTGCAGCGTGTCTGGGCCGGCCGGGGTGCTGACATGTGTACGGGCAGCAGCGACGGCAGTTGGTGCTCCGTGGAAGGCTGCTTCAGGGCTTGTTGCAGCAGCCCGCAGCGGGGAGCAGGCGTACGCGCCGCGCAGCGCGGTGGCTGTGGCGGCCGGGCGGGCCGGGTTGCTCGCAGGCGCCTGTGCGAATGCACCTGCAACACGGAGAGATGGATGACAACCAGAGGCATTCGCACCAGGCTATGCCGGCGCCACGGATGGTGTGGCTCGTGCGCTGCTACATTCAGGGAATGTCATAAACGAGGGCACAACAGTATCTGATGCACTACTACGAGGCACCTGCACGTCGCCAGACAGAACCACAGGGAAGGCGCAGCACACAAAGGCATGCATGGTGCACAAGGCGCCTCAAACAGACCAGGATGTTTCATGCATGTTGTGTCAGCGGTCACGTGTGAATTTGTGTGGACATGTGTAAGTGGATGGATGGCAGGCAGCATACGCAGCAGGCCATCCCGCCGACTTGAGCACACACGTGCCTCGCGCCGGCGGACGTGAACAAGGTGCATTCAAGGACACATCCAAAGCTGCAGCCACACCTGACGACACGTTCTTCCGGAGGTCGTCGTCGATCAGAGTCCGGAGGTCGTGGCAGCTGCGTTTCTTCTGATCGGGACATGGAGCGAGTCCCGAGAGAGGTGTGCCATGAGCCTGCGGGCAAGCGGGCGGCTGTGATGCCCGGATGAAGGTGGCTGGCCCTGCTGGGGTGGAGGGCCCTGCGGTGCTTCCTGCATGGCACCGGGTGCTCGATTCGACCGGGTGCTGGTCATTGCTATCATGACGCCTGCCCATTCTGTTCGGAGGCTGTAGCATGCACGTCTTTGCCAGCCGAGAGGACCGCAAGTGGCACAATCATTGACATGTACCAATATGAAGATCCTAGAGCACCGCCCCATGTCACCGTGACTGGGCGCGACACGCATGTGGCTATCACGATCAGAAAGCAATCTTGCGGTGGAGTCACACCGCGCTGGGACGCTGCCAACGCTGTGGAGCAGGTGTGGCCGAGCAGTCGCAGCGCGTGCCAGATCACGAGCACGCCCAGCGGCGGGTCGCATGCTGTGCCGCTGGCGTGGGCAGCCGCGCGGCGCTCGTTCGTCTCTAGCTCAGCGCAGAGCCCGGAGGTTGTCCACAGGTGCTGCTGCTGCTGCGGCCCAACGCCAAAATGCCGCGCCAGTCGGAACATCATGCCCCGCACGTCCGGCCACCCTGATGGATCGTCTAGAGATAGAAGCGGGCGTTGAGACATCATGAGCACCGCGTATGAAGCCGCGGTGGCCAGCATGGCGACGCTCTCCCGCTGGCAGGTGTTCATGGTGCGGAGAGTGCTCGCGTCGGTCGCAATGGCAGTCAGCGTGTGGCTGTCGCGAATGAGGCCTTGCAGTATCGGGTCTGTTGCCTGTCTGGTCCCCTGCTGAGGGCGTATAACCTGCATGTGTCCGCTGAGCATGTAGCGTAAGCCCGCCTCAAGGCTGTGTCTGTGATTTGATGGCTGCCTGAAGTATGATCCGCTTAGCTAGGCCTTTTGTACAGAGACAAGTCAACGCCCCAGCAGCGCTGGGCGAAGGAAGCAAGCAAAACTGTCGGGCCGTGCTGTCACGAGGGCTACTTGCAGAAACAAAGGAAAAAGTGGCACTAGCAGCGCAAACACCTAGTCTCGCCACCTAGAAGGACGAGGCGAGCTTCTGACGTTGGGCTGTGGCTGTCAGCCAGACTCATGTCTTGCATGGCCCTGTGGCCCATCTGGTTGATAAGCCTGTACTACAGGCTGGTGCAACAGGTTGCATGGGACAAACGGGACAATACCTGACCGTCAGAGATTCTGAATATCTCATAAAGCTTTGAATGCAGGGTTGTATATCCTGTGAGTATTTGACTGAAAGTGCAGAAGCCATCCTGCTGCGCTGCACAACCCAACTGCTTGCTGTCCATTGGTATCTGCAGCCCAACAGGCAACCGTCAGCCTTGCACATGCACCTGCATGCCTCTGATCAGAAACCTCAAGCGCAGCATTGCCAGCACAAATTCCACAGGGACGTGACTTACCAGACAGTTATTGGAATTGATCTAGATGTACTGTCGAGGCCGGCGCTCGTACGACGCCTGCACACACATGTCATAGTTGAGCCCATCAGCGGTCATGTCGATGGCTTCTCAAGAGCCTTAAAACTAATTAGTCGGCGCACTGGCTCCATGCGGGCTGATGTGCACGCGGCAGGCTACTCCTTAACACAACGTGCATGACACCATCGCGTATGTGCACGTCTAGATTAAAATCCACAGAGATCAAATCCGTTATGTCACCGCCGTTGTCGTGTGCGCGGAGTACCAAGAATTAGCTGATGTGCAGCATGGGACTGGCTGACGTCGAGCATGCGCAGCAGTGGCAGCATACGCATGAGCACGCTGCTACACGATGCTGAATATAAGACTGCCGGACGCTGCTACAATGGCAATGTTTGCTTGTGTTGCAGCGTCTCTACGTCATGCGGAAGCCTTAGGAAGCGCGACATCCAGGATGGGGAGACACTTACGCGGCCTAGCGCAGCGAAGCTCCATAAGCGCAAGCATCTATATCTGACGCAGATCATTGTACAGATTTGTAACAGAGATTTCTGCGCGCTGCAGCGCTGCAGGCCTTGCCCGCGTTCAAGTCGCATCCTAGAACATGTGCAAAGTACTGAACAGCCCGTCTAAGAACGTGAAGGAAGATAATCGGGGATACAACAAGCCTTCATCATGGTGCGGCAGCTGACGCATGAGAAAAGAGCAGTCACCTGGATCGCGATCAGTGAGCTGGACGTGTGAACGCTGGGAAGCCGCTTGAAGCCCACTCAGATCCTCTGCGAGTATACCTCTGTACACAAGACGTCTTCGGTGCGAGCCTGGTGTCGCTCGGTGCAGTCGAATGCGCGACTGTTCACATGTACTTTACTCTGCGGTATTTCACACGTAGGCTGCATTCCTTGTTCAAAGTTTAACATGGATGTCGTGATCAGAAGCTGGGTTGTTATCAGGAGCTGGCTTGCCATTCTTCCCTCGCTGTCGCGTTATGAAGCACTGTGCAGAGGTGCACAACTGCCCCTGTGGCCATTACACCACGCTGCGGTCAGAATTCCGTGCAGGGATATCGGGCCCTCCACGGATGTTTATGCTGCAGTGATCCCGCGGGAGGCATCTATGACAGCTTCATGTGAAGGATTCACTCTGACAGCTAGTAAGTTGGTTCGCATGAGCGCAGAACTTGATACGGAACCAGCGCGCTAGCGCACAATTGTAAGCGATGCCGCTCACTGGCTTAAGCGATGAAGTGAACATTGAATGGTCTTCCAGAAGGGGCAATCACTCGACTCGGTATTTTATTCAGCAGCTCTAGATCTGCAGCGGAGCCCAGTCGCTGCATCGGGTGCACTCGTGTGCACTGTACTGCGAGACTGCCGGGCGGCTATCCTCCCAGTCGTCGATGATGTGACTACACCTTGCGGTTGGTCATTCCGCTGGAGCTTGCAAGGTGCAGGATGTGACAGGCACAGCGCCTGAAGTAACCCATCCGGCTTGCTACCTGCCCGTCGGATGCCTGAATTACACCAATAAGGAGGCGTGCCTTCATCTTTCGTCCCGATGGAGTTGACCGTCGTTGGGGTGGCAGTGGTGCCGGTGCTGAGGTTGTGAGATGCATCCGGACCTTCCACTCTGGCTGCTGTGCTAACATGCAATAGTTTACAATGTCTCCACCGCTTGAATCCGCAGGGCTACAGAGGGAGCAAGGAACCGGCGTTCCACAATAGCATCAGAGCCGTAGCGATCACAACACCCAGAATGGCCAGCAGGCGTTTCACCAGCGCACACTGCTCCTGATTGGCGCCCAGTCTTCGGTGGTGTTGAAGATGGCCTGAATATCTCCCTTGGGCTTTCTGAAGCCTGCTCGCATGAACGGCACCTGACAGACCTAGCGTCGGCTGAGAGGGCACTGGTTTCGTCTGAGCACTTCTTTTGTCACGAGTGCAAACTGAATCCAGGCGCACGGAGTTTGTTGTACAGCTTCGTAGCACGGGCTGGGTGAAACAGCATCAACCCGAAGGACAACGTTGGGCCTCACCCCTCCGAACGTAGACGGAAGGGCATGTAAGGACACCCCCCCACCATCAACGTACACCATGACACCAACTCTCGGTGGCAGCTTGTATGAATGCACACATGCCTATATTATACAATCACCGTCTGCCATACAATCACCATCCACCGGTACCAGTCGGCATCACTTGACTCGGAGCCACCCCCGAACGTGTGACGGGGCTGAAATTCTAAAGATGCTTCACGTGCACGCCCACCGCCACAACAACCAATACACGAGGGTATCGGACGTCACTGCACCGGCAGACCCGACTCGCCCCAACAAGTCCAAGCCTGGGCTAGGTGTTTCAGTGAAGCTGTGTGGCGCATGGAGCGCATGCCGGCTGCAAATGCTACGCGCATGCCGCATTTGTGAGCACGACTGCATCTGTCACTGCCCGCCATGTCAACTGCTTCATGCTCTTCCTCTGCACTGCTTACCCTGCATAGCACATGTTGCATGTGCTCTATGTTTCCTGCATTCTTGATCTGCTGTGCCTGCCATGCTACCTAGGGAGCTTCGGGTCCTCCGCCTGCTGTGCATGCTATGCCTGCTGAATGTGCTCTGTCTGCTGCACGTGCTCTGCCTGCTGCGCGTGCTATGCCTGCTGCGCGTGCTATGCCTGCTGCGCGTGCTATGCCTGCTGCACATGCTTTGTGTATGCTGCCTCCTGTCCAGAGCATACATTTGATATCATACGAGCGGCGCCAAATCCGTCAGCAATGGCGTATATACGATATGATATATCATCTGTACGAGCGCATGCATGACCGTCCATTACAAGAACAATAATGTGGCGTCACGTCAATCGCGCTTGCAACGTCTTTTCCAGTTGAGAGCACTGTCAATGGTGCAATCATTCAGATTTGCCAATGACAATCGTCCAATTCTAGAGCACCGACCAATGTCACGGGTTGCCACATGCGTGCGGCTGTTACACGCAGACAGCAATGTTGCGGTGGAGTCACACCATGCTGGGACGACGCCCACGCTGTGGAGCAGATGTGGCCAAACAGCCGCAGCGCATGCGCGATCACGAGCACGTCCAGCGGCGGGTAATATGCTGTGCCGCTGGCGTGGGCAGCTGCGCGGCGCTCGTTCACCTCCACCTCAGTGCAGAGCCTAGATGTGGTCAAGAGATGCTGCCGCTGCTGTGGCCCGACGGCAAACTGGAGGGCCAGATCGGAGAGCGTGTCTTTCCCGCCTTGTATGTCTGGCCGCTCTGACATCATCATCATCACCACGTACGATGCCACGGTGGCCAGCATGGCGAGGCTCTCCCGCTGGCAGGCGTTCATGGTGCGGAGATTCCTCGCGTCGCTCGCGATGGCAGTCAGTTGGCAGCTGTTGTACACGAGGCCTTGGAGCACCGGGTGTATGGCCTGGCTGGTCGCGTGCTGAGGGCCTATAGCCTGCACGTATACGCTGAGCATGTAGCGTAAGCCCAGCTCAAGGCTGTGACTGTGAATGGGTTGCCGCCTACTCAAGTACGTACTCTATATACGATCCGCTTAGCGCGGCCTTTTGCACAGAGATGCATCAACGCCCCAGCAGCGGCCGGGGAAGGAAACAAGCAAGGCTGTTGGGGCATGCTGTCACCTGTGTGTTCTACCACCTTGTGGAGCATACCTCTGTAACGTGTCTCTGCTGTCACGAGAAGTACACGCAGAAACAAGGCACAAACAGGCCCTGGCAGCGCATACACCTAGGGTCGTCACCTAGTGCAACAGAACGAGTTTCTGACCTAGGTGCTGTGGCTGTCAGCCAGACTCCTGTCTTGCATGGCCCCATCTGGATGATGACTCTGTACTACAGGCTGGTGCAACAGGTCGCATGGATCAAACAGGACAATACCTGACCGTCAGAGCTTCTGAATAATTCATTGAGCTTCGAATGCAGGTTGGTATATCCTGTGAGTATTTGATTGAACCTGCAGGAGACGGCCAGCTGCACTGCACAGCCCAGCTGCTTGCTGTCCATTGGAATCTGCAGCCCAACAGGCAACCGTCAGCCTTGCACATGCACCTGTATGCCTCTCATCAGCGACCTCAAGCGCAGCATTGCCAGCACAAATTCCGCAGGGACGTGACTTACCAGACAGTTATTGGAATTGATCTAGATGTACTGTCAAGGCCAGCGCTCGAACGAAGCCTGCATACGCATGTTACAATTGAGGCCATCAGCGGTCAGGTCTATGGCTTCTCCTCAAGAGCCTTAAAACTAATTAGTCGGCGCCATGGCTCCTTGCGGGTTGATGTGCACGCGGCAGGCTACTCCTTAACACAGCTTGCATGACACCATCGTATATGTGCACGACTAGATTAGTATCCTCAGAGAATTGATCCTTTGGATCACTGCCGTTGTCGTGTGCGCGAAGTACCAAGAATTAGCTGTTGTGCAGCATGGGACGAGCTGACGTCGAGCATGCGCAGCAGTGGCAGCATACGCATAAGCACGCTGCTACACGATGCTAAATATAAGACTGCCGGATGTTGCTACAATGGCAGTGTTTGCTTGTGTTGCAGCGTCTCTATGTCATGCGAGAGCCTTAGGAAGCGCGACATCCAGGACGGGGAGACACTCACGGGGCCTAGCGCAGCGAAGCTCAATAAGCACAATACATCTGTATCTGACGCAGATCATTGTACAGATTTGTAACAGAGATTTCTGCGCGCTGCAGCGCTGCAGGCCTTGCCCGCGTCCAAGTCGCATCCTAGAACGGAATGTACTGAACAGCCCGTCTAAGAGCGTTAAGTGACGCAATTGGGGATACATGAAGCATTAATCATTGTGCGGCAGCTGACGCATGAGAAAAGAGCAGTCACCTGGATCTCGATCAGTGAGCTGGACGTGTGAACGCTGGGAAGCCGGCTGAAGCCCACTCGAGACCACTCAGATCCCCTAGCAATAGAATTCTGTACACGAGACGTCTTCCGTGCCAGCCTGGTGTCGTTTGGTTCGGTTGAATGTGCGACTGTTCACTTCTACTTTACTCTGCAGTATC
>JALKAD010000049.1:22094-48767 GCA_024500015.1 Ulva compressa | reverse complement strand
CGCAGAGAGGCCTACGGGTCTGCGTGTCCTGCGACATATCAAGGTCGTGTTGCAGGATGCCACCACGCCGTGAAGGTCCAACGGCATCGCGCCAACGAATCTATCGGATCTGACGGTGAGGATGGAGAAGATTTCCGTCCACACCTACGCACGCGCTCCACAGCGCGCCGCGAGCAGGCCGCGGGGGATCAGTTCATGACCTACGGGGGAGAACAGCGTGCTGGGGCCCGCGGGTACCCCAGTACAGATCCTTTGCAGGCCGCTATGCCGGGTGACGCTAATCCTACGGGGGAGGCAGGAGCTCAGGCCGCGGTGCACGGAGCGCAGCAAGCACACCTCGCAGCGCCAGCTGCGTGGATAGCGCAACAGATCCCGCCTCCGATACAGCAGCCTTCACAGGCTGCAGTGTCATCAGGAGCAGCAGTAACGTCGGGTTCGATTGATGTGAGCACTCTGGCGCAGGCGCTGTCGCTTGCCATGCCCAGGCAAGCACCGGGAAAGTCTCTAGTAGAGAAGCATAAGTTTCCGGTATGGTCCCATAAGTATGATCACTTTCGTATCTTTAAGAAAGAGGTAGAGAGTTGGGCGAAGATGGTGGGTGAGAGTAGCCTACTGATCAATGACCCACTTGCTCAGAGCAGCCAGGCCCATGAGCAAGTTATGCACTGGCTGTTTACTACATTGCCCAAGGAAGATAGGGACTTTGTAGCAGACTATAGTTACGTCCATGAGGTTTGGTCGTTGCTGCATGCCAAGTATATGCCATCAGTGGAAGTAGAGATACAGAAGCTGTATCACCAGCTCAGTAGTGCCCAGCAGGCTGGCAAGCCGCTGGAGAAGCATGTGAATGAGGTGGTGGGCATAGTGAACCAGATGAGGGGACTAGGTGAGACCGTGTCTGATCAATTATACAGAGCACGGTTGCTGGCAGTAGACAAGGAGTACAGCCTGTTGCAGCCCATGCTGCAGGCACTGCCAGTACAGCAGATAGTGTCTACGTTGTTGACACATGCTTAGAACAACAGCAAGCCCACGCCATCGCGGTTCCCACGGGATGATCGCGGTGGGCAGCAGCGCTATGGGGGACGAGGATACCGAGGTGGACGCCACGGTGGTCGCCAAGGTGGACCCCCACAGGTTGCAGCAGTGGGAGCAGGGGTAGCAGGGGGAGCAGACAAACGTAAATGCTTCAACTGTGATAAGTCTGGCCATTTGCAGCAGGACTGTCCTTTGCTGTCCGCAGAGGTCAAACAGTATCTGCAGAAGCGAGCAGCTGCTGGGCGAGGCCGTGGCAGAGGCCGCGGTGGCCCACAGGTGGCTGTAGTTGACCTGAAGGAACTGCGGAAAGACTTTGCTGATGGTCCATCCCCCAACATGCCATACACGTTTCTAGTAGACAGTGGCTCTGACATCAACATCTGTTTCGACTATGACATGTTCTGTGAGATCAAGCCATCAGATGTGCCACAGTGTCAGCCCTTAGATCAGGGCAGGCTGGATATGTATGGTGTGGGCACGATTAGAGCCACACTGGGAGAGTATGTGAACGTGAAGGGCACTGTCATGCCGGTAGATATAGAGCTGACAAATGTCTACCGGGTGCCTGCTAGTCCCATCAACATCCTGTCGACAACGGAGTTGAAGAGGTCCAATATATACTTGCATACTGGCAGAGAGGGGAATCGGGTAGAGATGCCAGGTTTCTCTGACCAGGCATATCTGACATACAAGAACTGTGAGCAGGGTGTGGATGAGCGAGATAAACCCACCCTGTCATGGAACTGTGGACAGAACAGGCCAGTGTGGCGGATGAGGCCGGTTGACAGTGGGGCAGCCTGGACCGGTGCCAACACCCTGTTTCATAGGAATAAGAAGTGGGTGAGAGAACAGCAGCAAGTTGCTGCACTGAGCCATGTACCAGGTGGTCAGGGATCGTCGTTCCATGTTGATCCGTCATTCCTAGTGCATATTGCCTTTCACCATGCTGGCAATCGGGTTCTCAAGTTGATGCGAGACAACCTGGACCTGTATGACCTCAAGTTGCCGGAACCTACGGGGGTGGCGCTTGAGTGTCACGGTTGCCATGTGGCCGAACAGAGAAGTGGCGATAGGGCACAGCATGGAGGCAGAGTGACCGAGAATGCCACCTACGCTGGAGAAGTGTTGCATGCAGACCTAGCAGGGCAGATCAAGCCAGTGGGTATTGGGGGTATGAATTACATCCTTGTTGTGGTGGATGAGTACTCTCGGTATTCTCATGCGATACCGCTGAAGTCCAAGAGTGGGGCTGCGGAGATGATATGCCTGCTGATAGAGAGAATTCGCACTCAGATTGTCTATGACAAGAAGATAGGGGTGCGGAGGCTGCACACTGACCAGGGTGGTGAGTTCAGCTCAAATCAGCTGGCTCAGTACCTTGAGTGGCGAGGCATTGATCATACGTTCACTGCCACATGCCAGCATGAGTCCAATGGAATGGTGGAGAGAAAGATCGTTGTGCTGAACAAGAGTGTGAGGGCAAGCCTACTGCAGGCAGGTGTGCCTGCATTCCTGTGGCCAGAAGCGTATATGTGTGTGAACCATGCGCATAACCTGTCGCCGAGTACAGCCCTGGAGGGGGTTAGGCGTAAGGAGGCCAAGCATAAGCTGGAGGAGAGGCACATTGAATGCGGTTATGAGTCGTGGTCAACGAATGCGGCTATGAAAGCTGCCCAGCTGAAGTCTAGGCGAGCAAAGGTTCAGGAGATGAGCCTACAGGCTCTGGCTGAGTGCCACAGAAGGGGGATCGCCGGGGAGGTCGCGGAGTCCAACCATGCACAGGAATACGGTTGAACGATGCATTGGGAGTGGTAGGCCCGGTGCTGATCCGGAGTGGCTAGGGGTAGCCATGCACCGATGGCGACCATATGCCCGAGCAATGCATGCAGATTGCATGCCAGCAGACAATGATTCTGATCGTATCCGTATGAGACGTTGATTGACGCTTATATAGGCTCTACAGATCGTAGTGTAATCACTCTTCTTGATGTCGAAGTCTCATGTGTAATATTTCCACTGAGGACAGTGTTGCAGTCACGGGCAGATACCTGTAGACCAGTAAGGTATGTGACAGCACCAACCCGTGCGCACAGTCACGGCATGCTCAGGATCCCACAGGCCCTAGGCCGCGATCAAGTGGTTTACGACAAATGGGCCGGGCACCTTGAGTCTTTTCTTGAATCTTGACTCTGATCTCTCACTTGCACGAGGCCTCGCGAGGTACTCTGGTACGCGGATCTGTGCTTCTCTGTTTTCTGTATTTCTTCGCTCACACTCTCTTCAAACTTCCTCACCAACGACATCTTTGCTCAGTCTGCCTTCAGACTGTCTCTCAAAACCCTCAACTACATTACTAGCAAACACCAGGACTACTGTCGCACTTGAACTGAATGGAAGATCACATCGTAACTCACATCCGATGGGACCGCCGGAACGGGCAGCACAACGATCTATGTGTCACCGAAATGTCGTAAACGAGTAGATCGCGGCCTAGGGCCCGTGGGATCCCATGCATGCCGTAGCTATGCGCAAGGGTTGGTGCTGCCACATACCTTGCTGGTCTACAGGTATCTGCCCGTGACAGCTCCAGTGTCTTCGTTGAATGGAATACACGTGAGTAGCCATTGCAGACGTGATTCGAGCAAGCCGGCGGTGGACAGTGGTTCACCAAGGTACCACCGAGAATTTCATGAGAACGGAATGTCAACATTCTATGGTCTACAATCATGTTATGATGTGTATTTGGCTTGTATGTAGCTGTTTCACGTGCCAGGAAGGTTCAAAATTGGGTGAAACTGCAAGAATCGGGCTGACTTTGCCCGGTTCAAAAACACTTGCACCTGACTTGGCAAAAAACTCCCGACCTTGTGAAATAAGCCCGACTTATCAGGCCCGACCTTAAAAATCCCGAAGCCGGGAAGTCGGGGACCACCCATCCCAGATGCACAGTGTTACGGGGAGCATGCATGGAGTGGAAGCACGGTACTGATCCGGAGTAGCTGTGGGGCAGCCATGCACCAATGGCTGACCACGTGCACGAGCAATGCATGCAGATTGCATGCGAGCAGGGGTCGGCGAAAATGCCACTGGTGGCAGATATGCCACTGTCAAACTTTCCAGTGGCAAAACAAACTATGGTTTGGGGAGACCTAATGGCATGCAATGCTATCCACCGGAATTTGTACTGTGCGCTTGCTGGGATCATTGTGCTAGCGCTTGCGCTTGCGCTCTGATTGGGGCGCCTTATGTTATCACAACCCATTCTGCCTTGTTTACCCCGTTGGCTGCCATGGATTACCTTGTTCAGCGGTCACGTAGCCCGGTTGCAGCCTTTGCAACCTATGAGCTGGGGTGTAAGGCCACCGAATAACAGCCACCTTGACAAATATCGGCTCTGGTGAGGTTCGTACCCTAATTCTGTGTCATGGCACAGCTGTGGGCGTACCCTGCGTCAGACGTGCACCTGTGCCAAGCACATGCTGACCGGCATTATCAGCACATGTTACCGGTTGTTGTAGACAAGTTGTTCGGTTATTGACAGTGCATGGACTTGGCACTGTACATGGTGCAATATGCTCATGTGGATTGATTGATGCCGAGTAAGTATCAAAGTGCCGCGCTGAACATAAGGCTGCATGGTTTTATCCTCGTGTTTGCGTGCCTATAGCTGTGTTTTCAGCCAGGTTTCGCCTCTGGGGATAAGATATGTGTTCAATGCGCCTTGGGGCACTGTTTTGAACTAAAAAATAGTCAGTGGACTCTGTGTACGATACGTGATCCAATTCCAGTGCAACAATTCGCGAAAATGTCATCCCAAGAGCGTTGGCCTCCCGCCCATACTTACCTCGCCGCACAATACTCAACCCCCTGACGCATCTTCGGCGCACAACGGTCTTCAACAACACATGCAAACATTATAAGATCATCCAAACTATGAAGTTTTACTCAATTTGTACATCTGCTTGTGTTCATTGTCAGGTAGGGCAAAACGGGCAGCAGCGCAATGACAACGTCGGGCGTCAGTGTCATCCCACAGCAGGAGATATGTGTCACATATCTTGTTGTACGTGTTTAGCTTGCTGGAGTTGAACGGCACATTCGCAACGGTGTGCACAGGCTTTCTCTCTGCTCTTTCAGCCGCTGAGATACGTTACAGATAAGGCTGGCATATCCCGGAATACTCGAATATCCCGGATTATGGAATATGGGAATTATCGCGGAATATTTGTCAAGGTGGAATAATGGGTACATTTTGCAGTAAGTATCCCACTCGCGGAATTTAGGGATATGCTGAACTACAGTATTCCCGCGTGTTCCCCATATTCCCTGAGGTATATCATGTTCGTATAGCTTGCCTGTGCGTTGCGAAGCTGTCTTGCTTTGACTTCAGCAAGTAAAAACATATGCTAACCACACGTAAGACACTTGACACCCTTATAAATCAATCTAAGTAGCGCTAGACACACTGTGGTACCATGACAGTGCCTGAGATCAGTGCCTGAGCTTGACAAGCATGTTCGCAGCAGTTACCAGTCATGGCAGTTTAACAGATTGACTGCCGCTGGCTGTGTCACTGCACTGCGCACATGGGAGCGACGGCTTGACAACACTGGAGCTTCGGACGTGCAGCCGATGCTTAATGCTCCCCATGTGGCAGCATTTTGGCTCGATCCGCTTCATGTGCGTGCTGTGGGCAGCAAGATACAATCTCCCTCTGTGCCCCAACAGAGAGAGGTGGATGCCCGCGACCTGATTGAGCGCTTGGGTGGAGATGCAGCAACCAAAGAATTCACAAAGCTCATGCTGAGAGGATGGGATGGTTTGCTGGGTGAAGCAGCCCAGACATGTATGCAGCCCGACCCTGAGGCGCAGAGCAGCATGCACCAGCCAACTGCAGCAGACAAATTCAAGCGTGCTCGTGAGCAAGTCGCTGACGTTGGTATGCGCGAAGGGGTCTGGCAGCGCTATGGTAAAACTCAGTACCCAGCGTTAGAGCCTTGGCTGTCAGATTGATGAGCACACATGCGACCTCAGCAGCAACAGAGCGCAACTGGGCATTATGGGGGCGAGTTTACACGGCAAGCAGAAATGCTCAGGGGCTGGATCGAGCTAGGAAGATGATCGCCTTTTGTTTTAACAGCCGTGCACAAAAGGCAAGCATGGAGGATTTTGACTTGCTGTTGAATGTAGTTGAAGGGAATAGTGATATCTAATGCTCGAGTGGTCTGGGGAGGCTGGTGTGCGCGGTCTACTGGTGCATGTGGGTGAGGGGGCACCGCGCGTGTCACGGTCGCTGCAGCCAAATGGGCACCACTTTGCAACAACACCACGGCGTGTGAAAACGGAATCCAATTTTGTGAGACACACCTCAATACGCATACTTTCAATGCGGTTCTAATGGTACCTTTTTTTGTGTCCATTTGATAAATACTCAAGTATGGTCAATTCACTTTCGAAGAGGCCACATTGAAGCCAATTTCAGCAATCACAGAAAATAAGAAACTAAATAACATCGAAAGTGATTATCCGTTCGCAACAAAAGAGCTACCATCAGAACCGCACTGCGATGGACTTTCTAATGCACCATCGATTGCAGGATTTGAATGGGTGTGGGCTGCCCTGTGCCCTGAAATGTGTTGGGTTCCCCCCCCCCCCACCCCCCCCCCCCCCCCCCCCATATCCCCTTGACTACCTGGAGGATAATGTTCCAAATATCCCGGAACATTTAGTGCAACATTCCCCCCCTGAGCCAGCCTTAGTTACAGAGGTATGCTCGACAAGGTGGTAGAACACACAGGACAGAAGTCTTTCTCTCCGCTCTTTCAGCCGCTGGCCATGGATTCGACGTGACAGATCTGCCATGGACAATTGAAAGCGTGATGAGACCTGCGACATGCTTGGTATCTACTCCCCACGGCTGATAAGGCAAGGAGCAGCAGCAAGCCCAATCTGCCCAGCCCGCAGCAAACCGCTCATCCACGGACACATTAGCAACACTTGCGACCAACAGGCATACGGCTTTCCGACACAGCCAACTGCTGCACAAGTAGGCAAGTTCTTGCAACCGAGCAAGCCCAAAGGGGCCTTGCGTTGGACCTTTGCAACCACTTGGCAGGTCTCGGTGCTGGATGCTGCATTGATGAATCTAATGCTGAGCAGCATTGTATCCTCTAGGCACTAAATAACACCTTGTGGACTGCAGTACGCGGCATTGCTTGCAAAATTGCATACATTAACTCTATGATAGGGAATAAAAGTCACTGAGGTATGCTTTGCATACCTTCAGTGTGTGATAGGACACAACTGGTGCACTGCAATAACAAGTGTGCACTCTTAGCTATCCACGAATGTGCCTGGCTGAGACAAACCTTCACTGAACAGACCCACAGGCGTACAGAGACAATGCATGAAGCATCCCAACAGTATGGGGAGCAACATGTAGCCCTGGGCACACCCTGGCGACCCCACATGACGGTCTGTGCAAAAAACCGTTTTTTGTCAGGAAATGCTTTTCTGGAGGCAGGTGACGACACGCAAACACGAAGATCAAAACCCTGCACCCTTGACCATCAGTGACACAAGTACTGACAGGCAACGCAGCTGTGATGCACATTGTGTCGAAGCCATAAGCGTCAGGTATCATGGTGTGTACCAACAACATTACACATGTGTGCTCAATGCTAGACCACTGGGGCAGATACTTGCGAGCATAGGATTGGTAACCTGTCGTCTGGTCGTCATCCAAACCGAACGATCACGGAAACCAAGTTCCATCAAGAATTGTCAGCGAGTCCAATGTGTCTAAAACGCGTGTGCTGAATGCAAGATGACCACCACACATGTCATGTTGTCGCAACCCACGCCGCAGGATTGTTTTGGGTCAGATGACAGACAATAGTCCAACAGCTCCGAAGTAACTTCTTGTGGTCGAAGTCCACACTCCAACCGCTTAGATACAAACTTGACTGCCTCCTGCATGTGGCAGTCTGATCCTTGTGGGCATCCATGAAACGCTCGAAAGCACATGGCATAATGAGAGCATGGTGCCCTTTGCTTCGAGGGTGACACAGTATTTCTAAACCTCAACACATCTGCTCTAGAGCCTGCACAGCATCATTTCCTACTCAAGTCTGCGACAATATGTGAATTTGCCGCCTATCACCATGATTTATCAGCTGCACAAGATGTTCAGGTTTGGCAGTTTGTGTTTCTACATCGCAGAACATGGTCTGCACACACAAGTATGTTGTACGCCTGCTTTTCGCTTGTCAGCCGTCACGAAGATAGTCTAAGCGCGAGACGCATTCATTGTATCATATATCAACAAGTTTCCCGCCACATGCACCACATCATGCGAGTTGTACAGGTGTTGGTGGCAAACATGCCGCAGTGAGAACGATCAAAACACATCAGCCACCAATATCATGGCGTTGCCCACACACTCCATCATCAGCCATGTGGTGACATCAATTCCATGAGCAGGCCTGTCACATGCGCCCACGGCTTCAACGGACAAGGTTAGGATATGGCTGACTTTGTAGCAAATCACACGGCCTGGACACTTTTGATTCGTGTCGGTGCACGAGGGCCTCTGGACGCCGGACACAAGCCACGATCCCGGCGAATGAGGCCCTTCATGGATCGGACGCCGCCGGGCGGTTGGCGTGGCCATGGTATCTAGCGATATATCTTGAAACTGTGGCATATCAATGGGGTGAAATTCAGCTTATTCCGTCCGCCAAGGTTTACAACGCCACAGGATACAACTGTAACGTATCACATTATACCTCACGTAAAGGTTTGATGACCAAGCGCATATATAGCTCAACTGTGTATTGCCACATAAGCTGCGGGAAGTTACAAGGGTGTGCGACGTGGCAGAGCAAGTAGGTAGGCATGAATGGCAAAGCTCAAACTCACAAAGTAGGCACCATGGCAAAAGCCGTACATGAGCTGAAAAGCATCAGCTACAGTCAACTAGAAGCGTTTCTCACTTGGAAATGTAGTAACATTCCACTAACTAGTGCTTCTCATAGCAAGGCTCACTACACGCTCAGAAATCTCCATCGGCACGTCTCAGCCAGGCATGAGGTGCTTGCCGGTCACATGGGCAATAGCCGCCAGTGACTGTGCATACATGTTGGCATTCCCCTTCTGTGCACATTCCCCTTCAGTGCACAAGAAAATTCCGTGTATTGCTTGGGAAAACTTGACCTGGCCGCAATCTGGCCGAGTTGTTTCACAAATGCAGCTGTCAATCGTTGACAAAACAAGAGACACTGCCGGATTGGAAACGGGGGCACGGTTGTAAGCTCGCGCATGTGCATGTCTTCAATGATTTACTGTTTTGCACTGTCACATTGTAAAGCTTGAAGTAGTATATATTCCCGGACATTACCACGGAATAGGAATGGTGTTTTGTACGTTGTATGGTGGTGAGTTGTCCTCTGGAATCGGGCGGACCTGAGGTGGTATGCTGAGGGAGTTCTGTAAGCCGCACCAAACGAGATACGTTACAGAGTTATACTCCACAAGGTGGTAGAACACACAGGTACGATTCATGGCAATGCATCAAACACAGTCACCATGGCCGAATGCCGTACACAAACAGAAACACAGCAGCTTCTGTATTGCGCTACAGTATCCTCGAAAAGTTCTCTCACACTATTCTCTGGTGCTGCACACAAACGTGAAAATTCGCTCGAGACGTCCGGCGACCCAGACCATTGAAAAGTTTTGAATTCTTGGATATTGGCCGGTTCTGATCCTTCATCAACGTTCGCATTTACTTGTTTGTGGCTTTGCTGTCCATCAAGGAGGACCGGAAAAGTGACTGTTCTTTCATTTTCCTGTAGGTTACGACAACTGCCATGACAGATTCACTCGACAAAGATTCACTCAACACGACACCGGGTCTGCCCAAGGTCGACATAACACAAGCTGTGTCAGCTCAGTCCGATGTGTCGCTTATAGCCGAAAAACAAAATAATCAGATGGCCTTCATCGCAAATAGACTAATGATTTTCCGCCTGAAATCGGTTAGCGGAACGATGTGAAATTAATTGATGGGACAGGTGAACCGCTACAGGATCGATGATGAATCAGACGGTCACTACTTTGTATTGGCCAGCATTAAGCTAGTAGCGGCTGGCAATGGCTGGTCAGCCAAGGCCCTGTGGCATATTGCGACGAAGGTGATAAAGCTGAAGTGGCGACTGGCACACGCACAAGTGAGTGCGCCCGGAGATGACCCGAGGATCGCGAGCCTGCATGTGTCGATATGCAGGGAAATCCCCGTAGGCACCATTCGATCATCGATGACAGCCATACCTGAACAACGTGATGGAAGGTGACAATACGCTTGTGCAGCCGCGCCGGCTCTGACAGAGTAACAAGAAGTGCTGCAAACAACGCCATCAAAATTACACTTTTCGATAATGTCACTAGCATCGCGGGCGCGCGCTGTAGATGGCGATAGCGCAGTAGCTGCTTGCGTCAGCAAGCGCCAGGTGCTACGGTGACCCTCAAAGCCAGGGGGCCTGGCACTCACGCTCTGAAGTGGTCTCAGTGATGGCGCGGACCCCCTGTGACCCGCAAACGAACTTTGGGACGTCCATAGACCATACCGTAGGAAACCTAAAGGTTCTTTCAAGTTGATTTTTGGACCGGACAAAAATGGGAAATTTGTTTCTTTTTGGTTCGTCATTTTTTCAAAATTTGGCACGGACACGCCTTTTTTAATTTATTTCAGGTCGTCGAATATGGGCGCTGAAACCTGGACACCGACCTATTTGAATATTTAGACATTCGTTGAACAAGTTGACCTGTAGGGACTGTCATCATGGACGACAGCGATAACGAGCGGAGCAGTAGCTCAACGGTACCTTCTGAACGCGTAGACGTAGATGTACCGCAGGACACAAACAAACCTGATGTGGAGATTGTAAACCGTTTAATTAATTATTTCAAACCGATAGATCCCGACGATTCCGAGTATGAGGAGGCCAAAGCAGCACGGACGAAGCGCAACCGGGAGCAGTACGAGGCTGCGCAGCTTGAGTTGATGGGGAGTATGTTAGATTGAGAGTAAATAGCTATTGAGTATTGGAGCGTGATACAAGTGATACAAGTGCGTGTGTTCTTGGGGTGACAGTCCATGGAGTAACACGACAACACACAGACAAGATCACTAGCTCTGCGATCCCCACTGCTACCACAGGTGACAGAGACACTTCAAACTAGTATAGTTTATATTTCGTCGAATTTTACCCTCGTAGACAGGGACAAAAGCTTGTTTTAATTGTTTTGGTGTTCGTCGTTTTTTCCAAGCGAAGCGAGGGGACAAAAATTAAATATTCGTCGAATTCGACGATTTTTTCCCCGGACATGAACGAACCTTTACGTTTCCTACGGTAACTATATGTCCTGAAGCCTTTTGAAGGGTGTTTGGGCGTTTTGTAGAATCCCCCAAACATTCGCGCCCTTTTTGCCGAAAAACAGCGCTGTTCCCCAAACGCGCGCTCAAGACGTCTATTCGCTCCCAAAAACGCACAGTCTGTCCCAAAGCATGTGCCACACCTCTTCAACAACATAGCTGTTGATATGGTGTTACATATGTAATCTCGACCTTCGATGCCGGTCGGTCCGCTGTCAGCTGTCAAGTTGCGGAGTGCCTGCCGGTGCAACGCACATTCACTACCCGTCGTTATCGGACCTTCTCGCAGCATCAGAGAATGATTATGAAGCACTGCAGGGCGCTACCGACGCACATCATTTAAGGACGGTGGAGGCAAATGCCTGCCTCGTTTTCAGGACGTGCTGCGTTGTCACCAGAGATTGTACGTACACCACAGCTCACCTCACATCACATTGTTGGTTGAGTATATAGACTATGGTGTTGGTATTCTTGGCTTGGTCTCAGGTCTACATTCCACACGCATCATAAGCAACTCCATAGGGCCATATGTATGCTTGGACATGTGAAATGTGCAATCATGACCATACTGCTCCACAACAAAGATCATGACACAATTGTGTGGTATCCACCTATCAAGATTCCAGCTGTCCACTGTCCATCTACTGGAAGCAACAGAACAACAGCAGCCCGAGTTCTTGACCATTGCTTCACGCTGGCAGCTGCAGCTGCACCTGCCATTATGATATGCAACTTAAATGGAATGCTAGTACTGATGGTACTACCAGCCCCACCTGTTGCATTCATTTGCCCACAGAATGAGGGGTACTGGAGCATGTGGCGAGAGTGCATGGTGGCTTGGAGTGCTGCGTGAGCCATATGATGGTGCATCGGGTTGGGCAACCTAGCAAGCCCCGATGAAAACTTTGGGAGATTGGCAGGTCATTTGGGCAGGTCATTTGGGAGGTCATAGAACACCCTAGCACTCTTTGGGGACAGTTTGGGGGAAACAGCTTCCCCGAAACATTTGCCCTGCTTTTGCCGGATACTGCCTGTTTCCCAAAAGATCGCCAAAATAGGTACAGGCTGCTGCAGGACATATAGGTATGGCCTATGGACGTCGCAAAGTTCGTTTGGGGGTTACAGGGGGTCCGCGCCATCACTGAGACCACTTGAGGTCATGAGTGCCAGCCCCCCTTCCCCCTTCAAAACCACAAATTGGTGCGCACAAGCTTGAGACAGAGGACCGGGAAAAAAACAAATTCTTGCGAGCAGGCTCAAATCGGTTGGGTTGCAACAACTCAATCATTCTAATCATGTATCGTTAAGGCCGCAGATAGTGGATTTTCGTAACCCCAGGCCTAGCTAACACACTGAACACAACACTGGACCGGCACAACGGGGAAGCGAGATCGAGCCAGGGAGGTCCCTATATCCAATGACAAACCTCCCTAAATAATGATCATGTAGCTATGCGGCGATGTCTGCCCTGTCCTGGCGCTTTTAATCTACTCGAGCGGCTACATGATCATGATTTTGTGAGGATTGTCATGGGATATAGGTGCTTCCCTGGCTCGATCACAAAGGACAAAGCGAAAGGACAGAGCAGACATCGCAAGCTGGACGTTGATCGTGCATTCGCTCAGCTGAGCCACATACCGTAGAATATCAAATTGCTCCTGAAAGACGGCTTTGTGACATGACCAAAACATGGTTTGCCACTCGTGATTTTGAATACCAGCATGCATGACAACCGCGATTTCACAAACTAGGGCTCGTGAATTTGAAAACAGCACACAAGCGCAGCGAACGAAGCGACCAAAGAGGTATAAGGCTTAGCTGATGCATCTATGTGCCTGATTGCATTGCTCTCAAACTCCTTGATGTTCAGCCTATTATTTACCGCATAGGCGATTCAGCGCACCGGCGAGTTCACGACACGCGACACAGCGTGACAACGCCGTCCCACAAGCTCGTCCTCGTGAGTTTTGTCCACTGATCGCGTGATGCGATTAGAATTGCTCAGAATTGTAGTTTCAGCGTGACATGACATTCACGAGCAATTAGATTTACTACAGGACACCATGTCATCATCGAACATGTCGTTTAGAGACTGCGGCAGACAAGAGCATGAGCTCATTGTTCAGCTGCTCGTCGGCGGAATGCTTCAACGCTACAACAAGTCAAATTCAAGTCGTTTTCCCCATTTTACCGTCACATGTTTTCGCACTAGCTGTCGGCAGCGCAGTAAGTTGTTTTTTATTGTTGTCAAAGGCTCAAACCTGATGAACTTTGCCGAACCTTCACATTTACGACAGTATGCCGAAGAGTCGGCAGCATGTGTTGACGTGTCAAACCAGCCAAAGCTCAGTGCTACAAGCGAGAGAGTATTGTAGACTCGCAGCACGTCGCACGAAGTAGGTGGGAATTTGTTGCTAGCAAGGCGTCAATCAGGCTCATGAGGGTCAGCAAGAACATGTGCACATCGCCATTATAATGGCAATTTTCATCAACACCATGCATGCCTCAGCACCGACAACACTGACAGCGTTTCACTTCAACAGAGTCTTAGAGTTTCGCTCCAATCGATAGCCACGGTGAACAGAGCCTCACTTGACACACGCACACATACATAGTGCGGTGGATGTGCTACCAGCATGACGAGTACATAACACCACCATGTTACACACACGGATGTGCTACTGGCATGACTCTGTAACCACACACATTCCGCGAAGCGAACTGCCTACGACGAGCAACATACTGCAGAACCGATGTGATCCTCAACCCACGATGCATATTGGCAGGCCTAGATGTGACGACACATGCCAACTCACTCTTTAACGTCAGGAGTTCACATGCATGTCGTAACCGTGATGATCGGCAATCGTTATAGAAATTGCCCTCCAGACCAAGTGCAACAGTGTCACACTTGCCTCAGACGGTAATCTATTATATTGACTACAGTGCAGAGAAGCCAATGCAGTGCAGAAGTGTTAGGTGCGGCGGAGACGGGCACCCGCGAGTGCAGGGGTCAACCAGGAAAGGCACCGCCGCGAGAACAACGTCGCACATAGCCGGGTCACCCAACACCACATATGCTCTTGTGGTACGCTTGTTTTCGCATGCCGCCCCTCAAGTGCATCGCAAACGTGATGCTTCTGGGAGTCTGCTGTGTTGCTTACTCATGACTGCAGTAGTGAGGCCTGTGCATGCCGTGTGCACGGCTGTGCGTATTCCCTTGCACATGCCTTCGGAACGAGTTGTCTACTCATGACGTATGTGGACATACACGAGCCGCACAGCGAGCCTGTCAGACTCCCCCATCGCCTCGACTCGCTGCCACATGTACAGCGCAGCTTGCATGCTCTGCCTACCTCATGTACGGTCATGACCCCTGCTTGATAACATCACGCTTGTAGTGATGGTGTCCACTACCGCCACTCCCTGCGGTTGCAGGTCGCCAACCTCACATTTGCGCACGGGCCATGGCGTCTGTTTTAAATGCACATCGCATGCTGTGCCACCGGCTAAACTCATGATTGTGTGCCTGCTCACCACCCTCACCCCACTGCGATCCCATCAGCTGCACGGCTCCAGCCGATGCAACTGTAAATACTACACCCCATGCAGAGCTCTACAGTTTCATCTACATCCCTCTCTGAGTTACCAGCACCCATCCTCGCACCATACGTAGTACTTCGTCAGTATTACTGCATACCTGCATCCAACCATCTCCACGACTGTGGGCATAGCTATTGTCACCTCCCCGGCCGCTACCCCACGCGTGGCCACGCTACGCAATCCGTTCGTCTGTATGCATACTACGTGCATGTGCATGCCCTGTACTCGTGTGAATGCATGCATGAAATTACACGTGTTCTGAATGCATACACATTATTATTGCTCCGTTTTGCGAACCAGGGCACATTGCGGGCAGGGGGGCCTGCCTACCTACCTACCATGCTGCCAGTTGTGCTGCTGACGCCTTTGAAGAGAAATGCAACCGATGGGCACGGCAATATCATGCGTTGATACACTGTAGACAGTGGATACAATGAATGCCAGCAATATCCCAATGTATCTGATTGCTCGTGAATGGTCATGGTGCAACATCACAGAACATCGTCTGGAGCTCGTGGTTGCGACCACCATGGGGCATGACCAAGCAAGGGCACGTATGATGCAGGCGCACGAAAAGAACTGCAGCCAAGAAGATGAGCAGTGTGGTGATGTTTACGACACTGCCACATTGACCATGTGTGAGTTGACAATAGACTACCCTGCACACTGGCAATTGGTTATACGACGCCGCATGACAATGCAATCATATCGCGTCGTGCTCGCACTTCTTGTCACCACAACGCGTTACACAACGAAAATAGCTCGCGAGTCGTAGTGTCAAAGTGGCGTAACTGTCACGAGCGATTGGATTTGCTACTGTGCTCACAAGATGAGCGCAGCAGGGTCAAGAATGGGGCATGGGTTCAATGCGGTTGCACATATTAGTCTCGCACCTCATTGGTCAAAACATCCCAGATTCCATCACATGCGAGGATAAAGAAATCGTCAGACGGCGTCAGTTCAAAAACACGGACATCCGGATGTGCCGTTATGATCTGTGCCTCCCTTGGCAGCGCAGGGTTGTCCTTGTACCTCAAGTCACCAATGGCTCGTGACAGATTCAAATTTCCATTCACTCTTGGAACTCCACCTGTATCGCTGACAGTGCCTCCAGCATGCTCAATTCTGCTCTTTTCTTCAAAGTTTGTAGGCTTGTGGTCAAATGAAAGCGGAACAGCTTTGCCTGCACATGCCAGGCAGTAATAATGCTGCATGACATATTATCATGCAATCCCTGTCAGATTGGCTGAAAAACAGCAATTTCACTTCTAGCGGGGATTTCTGTCTTTACGGTATGAATTTGCAACCTGCAACGTACGTTTTCAGAACATACAAGCAATGTTGTTCTGTGAGCAGCACCGGTGAATGGAGTGTGTAATCGTTGCTGTGAGTGCAGTGTGAGAAGGCGCCGGAGGCTGCTGTTTCTCGGCACATGCACGGTCATAGTTCATGAGACTGAGCTTTGCCATGCTACGCCTGCCTCCCTGCTCAGCCACCTTGTTGAGCATATTCCTGTAACGTTTCTCGTACTTTGTCAGTACACACAATCCATAATGCGAGACTTCCCCGCATGAGCAATTGCACGGGATATATGAATGTGCAACATAGCACGAGCGTTCTGTTGAAATCTCCATGTAATGGGGTTTTGCACGGAGATCTGTTGAAACCTCCATGTAATGGGGTGTATGTGCTATATGTGAGCTCCATCGAGGGTTGAAAGAATCCGGAGTCGGAGTTGCAAAGGAATGTGCTTGTCAGTGCTGCATGGTACAGTCCACAACATCAGCAGTGCCGTAGGTGGACATCGTTGACAGGTGGCCAGGCGGTCAACTGCGTCTGCCCACCTGTGGGGGTGCACGGGCTGTTGTAGGGCTGTTGTAGGCACGGGCTGTTGCAGCACGGGCTGTTGTAGGCTGCACCGTTTTGATCCTCGTGTTTGCATGTCTGGCTTTTGTTTTCAGCCGAATTTCGCTTCCAAATTTATTTTTATATTTGATTACTTTTGCTAGGGGCGCTGTTTGAAGCTGCAAACAGACCACCTGACTCGATTAAGTATACATGATCCATTTCTGGTGTCAAAAGCACCAACTGTCACAAACCATCCTGCGACCGTTGGCCTGCCACCCACACACCGCGACGCGGATTACTCGGCACCCCTGACGCATCTGCGAGGCGCAACGGCCTGCGGTCACACATGCAAACATTATATAAACATCCAAACTACCATAGAGTACTCAATGCATTCCGAGGGTAGGGTATGTTCATTGCCGGGTAGGGCACGACGGGCAGCAGGTATCATGGGTCGCCGGGTCGTCCTGCGTGCAGCGACAGCGTCGGGCGTCAGTGTCATCTCACAGCAGAAAACATGTGAGGTTGAAGAGTCGGATAGCTTGTTAGATGTGTTAAGCTTGCTGGAGTTGAACGGCAATTCTCAACGACGTGGGCTAGCTTTCCCTCGGTCTTTTCAGCCGCTGGCCATGGATTCGACACTACAGATCTTTCATGGACAATGAGAGTCGTAAATGAGACCTGCGACAAGTTTGCTAGACCTCTCCAAGGGCTGCTCAGCTTCTCCGTCAGTGAGCTCTGTAACCACACGCACCGGGGCTGCCCAGACCGCGGCAACTGCCACGTTCACTGATGCGTTCGCGGCACTCATGGCCAACAGGCAAACAGCTACTATCGCAGCCAGTGTCTGACTGCTGCTCAAGCCAGCAAGGTCTTGCAACCAAGCAAGCCCAAAGGTGGGCTTGCTTAGATGCTTTGCAACCATCATATCAGCAGCCACGTGCATGTCGTCGGCTTTAACATACTGCAATCCTTTACACACTAGTGCTAGTCTGACTGATTGTGTACTTGCGTACACTAACTGTGTGATACAGCTGCTGCATTGCATTTGCATGTGTGCACTCCTAGCCACCTATGAAAACTGCCTGATTGAGCCAAACTTCACCAAACACACCCAAAGGTGAACAGAGACGATGTATAAAGCATTCTAATGATATATACAGCATCATGTTGCCCGGGGAGCACCTGGGGATCCCATATGACGAATTAAGCAAAAAAACTGTTTCCATTCGGAAACTGTGTTTTTTTGGGCAGGCTCAAGACACGCAAACACGAAGATCAAAACGGTGCAGCCTAAGTGCACTGTTGCCCAGGTAGCTGACCCGGATGGGACCAAATGCATTGCACGCAACCACATATAGATGGAATCCAGCTCTGCCAAAAGTGAGCTATCTCGCCCCTGCACGTTGCATGCAAGCACACGCCGTGATCACAAATACTAGAAGGCTGTCTCAAAACGTCATGCGTCACACTTGCACATGCGCACCAACCATGCCTGTATATGGTGTGCCACATGGTAAATGCATGAATAATGGTCCCATGCACTGTGCTGGCTCAGCGTTCACAACGTTCCACCTGCCTCATGCTGCATGCTCGTTATGTTTATTCCTCACACATGGACAGCATTGTACCAGTGCCTGTCACTTGGAGTAGAATAGTTATGGGTGGAATTTGCAAACCGTGAGCAGCTCCACTGCGCGGAAGCTGCTCCACAATCTGGACCATACATTCCTGCAGCGAATGCATCCTGAATCTGCGCAGGGTAGCAAGTCATCGACCCGATACATGTGACTCGCTGTGAGGGTATAGCATTTGAATGTAAGATGGGTTTGTAAGGGAATAGATCTGATGCCATGTGCTGAAAATCAAGCGCTATTCGCATCAACATGGGTGATCAGGATTCATTGCTTTGCCATGTCTTGCAGCTGTCTAAGACATAGGCGCGATGCTTCACCACACAGCAGCACCATACTGAGGCCGCTGCACACCACACCAGGCACAAACATGGGCTCAAAGCAATATTGCAGGCACGTACCAGCCCTGCAAAGAACTCCGCGTGAATCGCCAGCGTTGGCAACATACAGCGTGGTGGCACACTTCAATGCAACAATTGCTGTGCAACCTGCATGCATCTGAGGCTCCGCTGCCTGCGACTGAATCATCATGCGCTTGAACTCTTGCAGCTGACTCACAATGGCATTCTGCTCTCCACTCGCGTTCCCAAATGTGTCGTCACATCCTGTTGACCGCGCTCTAAGCTGCAGATGGAGCAAATCGTCTTACAGCCATTCAGCCAGGTGTAGCGACACAGGCAAGGAACACGACAAGGAACACAACAAGGAACACAACATGCAAGCATGCTATGCGAGACTCACCGACATGATTTCACCTGCATACTCATCTTCACACAGTAGCTGGTCCATCTGGTGGAAGACATCTTTCAGAGCTTTGTCGTAATTGTCATTCTGGAACTCATCAGATTGCAGAAGTTCGCGAGGTAAGTACTTTGCACAAAATTGCGCAACTTCCGCTCCGCCGTGACCATCAAATACACCAAATAGTGCGACTTGTCCTCTTTCGCCAAGCTTTGCCGAACATATGTGCGCGTCCTCCATGCTTCGACGCCAGCCTTGCATGCCGCACATGCCATACGAAAAAGCGGTGCCATGTCCGAACTCTGCAACGAAAATAAACTTCCGTAGGTTGTTGAGGGTATATAGCCCTCCGGTGGGGCAGAACCGCACTGAACCGACACGAGAACAGATATCGATAGTACTGGATCGTTCCGAACTAATTTCCTGCGAATTCAGGGTGAACTTTCATCGCACGAAGAGAGAATTTATAAGCAGTATGTGCGGCGAGGCAGATACATAGCATTTATTCACGTATCTTACACAGGCACAAACGACATGGATGGCCTGCACCGAAGTTGAGCGGTAGCACTGTTTGGCCATATTCTTCTTTGCAAACGTGTGACTACAACGATACCAAGATGCAGCCTGTCAGGGATCGAGGAAGTATAGCCGTCGCAGAGTGGTGCGTGGCCAAGCATGAGTCAAAATCATCTTTCGCATTTCCCTAAGCTGAGAACACCAATCTAAGACCACACCTGTTTCTTTGTCCGTCTTTGGGGTGCTGAGGTAAGTTCCCATGGATTTTGTGTTCGGAAATCCAGAGAGCAGCAGTCCAACTGTCAGCGTGGGTGAGAAGCAACACCAACACGACTATGAGTTGTGCTCAGAGGATTCATTGCAACCTTCAAGATGCATTGCGGATCGAAGAGTTTAAAGGCATCCACGTTTGGACTCATTCAGACCCGACATTGTGTGGAGAGCAAACGACGAGAGCGCACGTAACCCATCACTCGACCACCATACAGCCACACGGACATGGCTGCAGCGACCTCGTCCAGCGCATGATGGGCGCGCTGATGTCCGTGTGTGCCTTTGTTTAGATGGGGCTCGCCACAGAGCCACGCGCGCCGGCCGCTGCATGCTGGTGAGGCTACAGGTGTTACGATCAGGCTTATCACACTGTCAGCGGCCAGGGAAGCAAGTGGCAGCCCAGTACCGGGGCACACAGCAAGCAACCTTGAGCTCGCGATGGCACGCAGTAACGGCAGACACACCTGCAGCAAGTACGGACAACAGCAAATGCAGCCATCCACTCCTATACATGCACATGCACGCCAACTTTCCCCTGCACTCACAGGCCCCACTGCCAAACTGCGTATCCATGCGCACATAAAGCAGGTTTCCCCCACTGTCATTACCACAATCGAATGATGTGCCTGGGCAGGTGGCCATGGCGGACAGGGTTGGCCTGGTTGCTGAGTTGTGAGTGAATGCGATCGATTTGCTGAACGCTCGGCCGGCTATCAGCAAAGACTCATAACCACCCAACAACCGACGTCACACACACACAACCGATGTTCCCCATCCCAGCCGCGGCTACACCTGCACCCGGCGCGCGGCAGTGGCAGGTGTAGCCTCGCACAGCCACTGCATGGGGACCCGTTAGGAATGCTAGAATGCAGCCGGCGCCGCTTACCCCTGTGCGCAAAAGATGGGACGGGGCAGCACTGCACGTGCGTGCATCCGCCGTTCGTGCGAGCGGGGGGCACGGAGGGGAGGTGTTGCAGGGATGGATGCAGCCGCACGCTCCGCCAACAACCACTCAATCTCTGTGTTACTCTGAGATAGATTAGGGCCTCATCACCGCCAAGGGAAGGGAGCAACTGATAAAATAAACATCACAAGCAGCACGGCTGCCCAACATGCTGTCATAAACCGCACTCACCAACACGGGGCACCGGGAATACCACCGCAAACACCCAGTGCCTTTACCTCGCGCAGCAGGATGAACCTTACATGCAAGCACCAGGTGCTGGGTGCGGCGCCTAGTAGGCCCAAAGAAGTATCGAAGCCGGCAGCCAGCAACCGCCATGACTTGATGCCACAATTCACCAACGGCCATGGCCCTGGGCGATAGTCACAGCGTGTGTGTGTTACATGGTGGTGTTATGTGGTAGTCATGCTGGTAGCACATCCAACGTACTACCTCACACCTCAGCAACCGGGCGGACTCTGCCCGCCACGGCTGCCTTTCCAGACAGCGCGTGTGTGTGTGTGTGTGTGTTTGTGGCTACAGAGTGTCGCTATGTGCTAGTCAAGCCAGTAGCACACCCGATGCGCGCACTACGTCACAACTCAGCAACCGGGTGGACTCTGCCCGCCACGGCTGCCTTTCCAGACACACCAGTCATGATCTGCAAGCCCATCCTGAACAACAGCGCGTTGCCTCTACACAAACCTACACTCAGTTCTCTTTTCACATTGGTGATGTACTGCGCCCGATCCTGAATACCACACTCGACAGCAGTATCCGCCAGATACTTCAGATGCAACAATGCACCATTGCTCAACCTGCTGAATGTCTCATGCGACAACGCCACAAAGTCGTACGCATGCGGATTATAGCGACGATACGCAACCGCCTTGTGCCTGTCTCGCACCGCCGCCGCAGCGCCATCCCCACGGGCTGCCGCTCTGCGATACGTCTGCGCCACAGGATCAATCACAGACACATCCGCAATGTGGAGTTCACCGCTGGGCGGAACATACGAGATATCTCCGATTTTGTCCGCCTCTGGCACCACACCTGCCTCCTCGGCATCACCCAGCTCCTCTGCCTGCGCATCTTCCCCGCGCTGCGGCTCACCCTGCCCCTCCTGGCCCGAAGCCCTGTGCCCAGCACCCTCTGTTGCATCGCTGCCCACATCTGTGTCCCTACCCGCAGCGTCTGGCCCGGCCGCTTCACCCATCCCGCCCACGTCGTCGGCCCTGCAGGCGCCCTGCAGGCGCCCTGCAGGCGGGAGCAGCCTGGATCCCGCCCCCCGCCATTCGCCCCATCCCCACGCCAAACAAGGCTGCTCTGTGCGTGCGTATCATTCCTGGCGAGTTCCTGCGCATGCTGCGTCAGAAAATAACGAGTGTTGGGGACTTGACTGCTGGAAACGCTCGCCCGCGACCCCGCCCCGCGCCATCTCTCCTGGAGAATATTGTGGCGCACGGTACGGATTCCGGACAGCGATTTGCACGTCATTGCACGGTCGAGGTCGTCAGGCAGGATGAACTGTCCGCATTTGCATGTGATTCCCCGTGCATTCACATGCATGGGGGTAATCCCACATCGGTGGCGGAGAGAAAATGCGAAATCGACGTTGGACAGCTTCAGAGACGGCGCAACAGGCAGGGTGTCAAGCCAGATCGCCAACTCACGGCATGCGCAACTGCGCAAGCGCGCCGCAGCCCGCTCACCAGCAGCTGTGGTGAGGTCATTGGCAGTGAGCAGTGCGTCATACCGTCGCTGGGCGATGGCATGGGCAACTGTCGGCTGGATGGCGGGCAGCACGATCGCAATCGTGCCACTGGTGGGGTCGAGCGCTCTGTCTGGCTCAGGCCACAGCCGGAGGCTGTCGTGCAGCTGCTGCCACAGCTGCGAGAGCCTCACACCGCTTGGGGCGCTGAACAGCCGGAAACATGGGGGGGCATCCTCCCCAAATGTCAGCTCACACAGGGCCGCCGCCGCGATGTAGGCGGCAGTGCCGACCTCCGGCGACGTCCTGATCAGGCCAAGACCCCCCAGCCTGCTTGGTAGCACCATCTGATCAGCTGCCCCCTCCCCGGGCCCCGGGTGCAGGCGCATGAGTCGCCCTACTGCTGCCACTGCAGCTGCCTCTGTCCGCTTCATTTGCTCGGAGACGAGCTCCCACTCCAGCACCCGTGCGAAGTGCATCATGCGCCGCTGCAACGACATCGTGAGCACAAGAAACTGGTCCTGCGCTGGGAGGGGGAGGGACATGAGCGTGTCGATGAGCTTGCACACCTTGTCAGCGGTCTGCTGCACATGCGCTGACTGGAATTGCGGCGTGCCTATGGGTGTGCCGGTCCCGACCACGCCTGCCTCTGCATGCGCGATCCCAAGCTCCTCTGCAACGGCGGCTGCTGCTGCCGAGTCCGAAGAATACGCGACGCACTTGGGGAGCTGTGGGTGAAGGCCGGACGGGGCATCGGCTGCGACGAGGGTTCTGAAGGCGCGCATGGCAGTGGCTGGGCTGCCGCGGGTCGTGCAGTCGTCGTGAAATGCGACCAGGCTGGCTCCGTTCTCGTCAAAGAGCTGCTGCTGTTCTTGCTGCGTGTCCTGGAGTTCCGGCTGCCGCGCGAACCCGAACAGCTGACCGCGCACATGCTGACCAGGCGCTGCCACACCTCCGCAATGGCGATCGGACGGAGCCCTCCATTGGGCTTGCGCAGCGCAAGCAGCCTGCAATCCAGAACGCGGGGCAGGTGCGGGAGCTCCCCTCGCAGAACGATGTTGACGAACCGTACCATCTAGGTGCGCGCTGCGTCGGACGCCAACCCCGCGGCGCGGACGTGCTCGTACGTCCATCCGGAGAGCCCGGCCGCGGAGCCTCTGGGGAGGTGCCGCAGGATTTGGTGCATGGTGTCCTCATCGACGGTGGGTGGGGGTGCTGTTGGCTGGTTCTCGGGTGCGATGAGTTCTTCGCCGTGCAGCCGGTGCATTTCAGCAATCACGTCAAGAACTCTGCCACTGGCAGTGCATCCAGACGGGCGGCTGCCGTCTTGACGCTGCCATGTTGCAGCGCCCGGTGGACAGAGTCTGCAAGCTTCTGCTGCTGATCGCGGCCAGGTCCTGCTCGCTGGCTGGCGCGGTCGGGGAAATGGGGCTCACCGCCCTCCCGAAGGACCTCCAGGCGCTTGTGCAGCCCCCGGGACGCGCCTCGGCCACCAACACTTGACAGCACCTTACCCGGGAGATCGATCAGGGCGTCGAATGCACGTGTGATGTCACCATCGCTGCCCTGCTCTGTTGCATCGTTGAATGCTTCAAGCAGGTCTGCTACAGATGCACCGAAGGCCTCGTGAGAGCCCTGGGGAATGTGCTGTGGGAGACGGCGTTGGGGTGGGTGCGCTGGAGGGGCTGCTAGAGCTTGCGCAGGCTGTGCTGTGGGGGCTACCTGCTGGGTACCTGTGGGATGGGGCTGCTGCTTATCCTGATCTGCCTATGCTACAGGCTGTGCTGCGGGGGCTGTGTCTGTGATGTGTCTGTGATTGATCCTGTGGCGCAGACGTATCGCAGAGCGGCAGCCCGTGGGGATGGCGCTGCGGCGGCGGAGCGAGATAGGCACAAGGCGGTTGCGTATCGTCGACATAATCCGCATGCGTACGACTTTGTTGTGTTGTCGCATGAGAAATTCGGCAGATTGAGCAAGGGTGCATTGTAGCATCTGAAGTATCTGGCTGATATTGCTGTCGAGTGTGGTATACAGGATCGGACGCAGTGCATCACCAGTGTGAAAAGAGAACTGAGTGTAGGTTTGTGTAGAGGCAACGCGCTGTTGTTGGTGTAGATCATGACTGGTGTGTCTGGAAAGGCAGCCGTGGCTGGCAGAGGCCGCCCGGTTGCTGAGTTGTAAGGTAGTGTATTGGATGTGCTACTAGCATGACTAGCACATAACATCACCATGTAACACACACACACCGCGCGAAGCGAGCGCGACACCGCGCAGTCTATGTACATGCCACGCACCGGCACCAGTTGCTGGGGGCGATGGCGCCCAGCCAGCGCCAAGCCAACCGCGGCAGGCGGGATGCACGCGGCAACGAGACGCCGTCGCGCGGGCCCGCCGTGGCCCCTAGCCCAGGCCGCCCACAGCCACAGTCACTGCCAATGGATGCTTTGGTCCGGGCGTCCGGGGCGAGAGGCGGAGGAGGAGGGGGGGGCGCCGCAGGCTGCAGTGTGTGCCGGTACGGCATCCGGTGTGTAGCGCAGCGGCCACCGGCCGAGTACAAGCCATCTGACCAGGCACCACTGCCCAGCCTGCAAGCCGGGTGCACAGCGGAGGTGCTGACAATGTGATATTGCTTAGCTACTAGCACTAGCAGTATCGACACTTACGTGAAGCACCTGTGTGACGACACTGGAAGTATCGGCAGGAATATCTAGGTATGATACATAGGATGCTTCGGTGCAACGTTCTGGACCAGTCTCTGTGTGGCGGCTGGTCAGAAGTGGGGTTGTGCCTGCGCGGCGCAAGAGTTGTGCGAGAGTGGCCGCCATGGTCGCCATGGTGTGTACGGGGCTGACAGTGTGAACGTTCAGGAATGGATTGGTCGGACACGGAGCCAAACAGTATATAAGCCGCTGAGGTCTTCAAGGGTATCCGCCGAGTCAGAACTAAAGGTTCTGAGACACAGAACAAGTACTGGCAAAGCAAGCTAAGTTAACAAAGGTCGAAAGACACAGACAGGTCGAACAAAGTTCGGCAAGGCCCCCGTCACAACCTGTGAGCCGAAAACCACTAACAAATTCTGGTTGGTCACAGGTCTGTGAAAACTGCACCGTGCAGTGACTTGTGCCCACAGGTGCCCGATGGTGCTACACGTAAATGTCGATACTGCTAGTGTAGCCTAGTAGCACTAGGCGTACGCTTAAAGCGCGCTTCGAGCCGGATGATCGACCATGCACATCTCGCGTCATCATGCACACCATGCACATCTCGCTAGATTATTTGCCCGTCAGAAAAAACGAGATGTGCATGCTGTTCTCCTGCATCATGCCAGACCCAATCGGGCATTGGCCACAGCAGCCCTACGGAGAGGGGCGGACAGGAAGGAGGACTCATTTTCAGAGAGCACAAATGAGTCGATAGGAAACAGGGGGTAGGCTGGAAAAGGGTCACACATCGCCCAAGCCCGCGCGCGTGACCACGGGTATGGGGCACTCGCATGCTACGCGTGTCTGGGGAGCCATCGTGCCAGCCACCAACAATCAGCGAGACACAGTGAGCCACGCCGAGCACATAAATAGCAGTCAATGCAGTGCGCAAGTGTTGGGTTCGTCGGAAACGGGCACCTACGAGCGCTGAGAAGGGGTCAAGGAGGAAGGGCACTGCCGGCACCGCCGCGGCATGCTCTGGTAGGAGGCCCTCCGGCAACGCCGCGAGAGAACAATGTCGCGCATAGCAGGGTCACCAGACACTGCGTACAGCAGGTCATCACGAAGGTACTGAAGGCCATGTACGCCGACCCGAGATAGTACCGCACCGCAGGAGAACAGCAAATGCTCAATGTGGCGCCACCGGTGTTAAATCGGATCATCCACGTCAGACAATACAGGCATATCATAAACCACAGCTCGACACAGCTCACACACTGCGCCATCCG
>JALKAD010000049.1:0-11579 GCA_024500015.1 Ulva compressa | reverse complement strand
AACATAGAACCATCTGAACATACGTCCAGGGTAGCACAGCTAACGGGTGCGCAGTTCGTGCCAGGTGATCGCATGGCCGGCTCGCATCTGCTGGCTAGCATGTGAGTTTAGAATCTAGTTGTACATGCGCTTGGTGCACTGGCTCGGAGCCCCTTGATGTAAGTGTACATACGTCGGCGCGCTGGCGTCCGTGGCGCCTGGCGTGATCTGGGCGTGCTGATCCGGGCGTGCCGTTGTTGTGAAACACTGCCACACTGTCAAGCTAGTATGAAGCTAGGGAGGACTGCGCGAGACGGCGCGTACCTCGTCGGTGGCTGAATGGAGCGGATGGGCCGCAACTGACTATGTGCCCGGACACGGAGGTCGATGGGACTGGAATGCTTCAGGCACTCACACAACTACTGTATGGAAATAGCAAGTGGGTGTCAAGCAATGTGATGCAAGAAATGGATGGCGCCCCAGTTAGGTCGCTCCAAGCGTGCCCAACCCCAGCAAGCGCACGGTATAAATACCACTGGGATGCGCCCAGGATCCTCCCTATTAGAGCTGGCCTCGCTGAACCTGTGAGCAACATAACAGTGCCCTCAGGGACCTCCTGAGAAATGAGGGAGGTCTGAGTGTGAGTTGGTCAGAACATGGTGTGCCTGAGAGGCCTGAAATACATGTTCTGTCGTGACGGAAATAATGGCAGTGCTGTCCGGCGCAGGACGGGAGGCCGAGTCGATTACTCCGAGGTGGCGACTTGTCCGTCGAACCTGCTGACGGGCGCGTTGTGAGACGCCATCATGACTTACCAAGGCCTGACACCATGATCTAAACCAACCAGGCCGGGAGTTACCTTATAGCTTGCTGGAGTGGGGCATGAGATGAAGTATGTGCCTCCGGACGTGATCGAACATGTGCTGTGTGCTGAAGAGGCGGATTGGTGTGCACTGCGAAGTGTGCACACCAAGCTGAAAACACAGGGTGGTTTCGACTGCGCTTTGGCTTGCTGATGCTGGCATATGCCTGAGAATCACACCACATGCTGCCTACGCAGATGTGCGTGTCTGAGTCTTTGGTTTGTCACAGCAGGTTAATGCATGAGTGCATGTGGATTTCCACAACACACACGCCCATGCATATGTAGCCACTCAGTGAAACACCAACTTGCTGCATCAAGAACTCTTCCAGCTACAGGTCTGCCGATTACACCATCATGCATCATCTACCCACAAACTTCCCCATTACCCCGTTCCATCGGATTGACTGGGCTGGACCAGCACCGACCTCATTTCCATTATTCCGGGCGAGGTCAGCACTAGCAGGGATGGGCCTGGGCATATCATATGCTTTGCTGTGGTCAGAGGCCGTTCGTTGGTTGGCTTCTAGCTGGGGCGCCGTATTCCCATTCCGATTCCCCACAACAAACCTATATTTCACGCGCGCAATCTACGCGCACACCGCTTCCACAGATCACACTCAACAGCCGTAGCCTCTCCAGCCATGTGAATACGCTGCACAAGATCCTTCACTAGGCAGGTCAAGCAGCCGTGTGCCTGTACATCCGCACTGCTCCCCCATTCCCATGCTTCACGTAAGCCCTCTCCATGTGAGGACCTGCACCCGGTCCCATATAGGCACCGCGGATTCCTCGCACCTCTAGGTGCCTGAAGTGTTCCCTCCTTTGATACTCAAACATCGGGCACTCAAAGGGTTTCACCTGTGCCACCACGAGACGGAATAGGTCTTAACACACATTCCGGAACCAAAACAGGTATGGCACAATCTCGCTGACATTCGCATTCTTCATGCACCTTGCTACAAATGTCCCTTCTCCCCTGGCAACTAACCCCTCAGTCAGTTCCTTCAGGCTCAGCGCGTGCGCTTTCGCCTTCCGGACCCTGAGCTGCTTTGACTGCTGCTGCTCGTTTGTGGACAAAGGCACTGTGCTGGTGGACACATATCTATCCTCCAGCTGTTGTACTACATAGTGACTCCTCCCGAAAACTCGACCGGCGAACCTACCGCGATAGCTGATCCCTGGCAGCGTTTCCAGCTTTGCTGGCAGGCCATACCTATCAAAGAACGCATTTAGAGGGGTTCTGCGGCAGCCGATTTTTGAGGTCCGGCCGTGGGACGTACCACGAGGGCTTTCAAGTGAGCACCGTGCAGACGCAGCGAAAGGCCTGGCAGCGCCCAAGAAACAGCATCACGACATACAAACCACACAGACTACCAACAAATACCATGTAGAAGTTACTCTGCATCGACTATCGCGGCTTCTTTTACAGGCGTGTCACGCCGGGCCGAATCATCCAGCAAGCAGCTTATGCAGCTTGTCCAAATTTTCACGCCAGCACTCGCGCTGCTCAGAGTGCACTAATTTGATCCAATACGATGTTATGGTATGCGTCAATGCGCTGTCGCGATCGCACTGGTGGCGCGGCTACGGCCGTGGCTTGCAGGGCGACAGCTTGCCTGGGCACGCACCACGCGTGCACGCACAACTCCGAACGCAACCCGGAAATGTGCTGCTGCAGAACCCACAGAAATACCGTAGTAATTACAAACCTCCGCCGAAGTCCGTCTGCGGAGCAGACAAGGAAATTGTTTTTTGGCCCGCCAACTGGCTTGGACCGGGACATTCAACGCCAATTGATGTCAGCGCACGGCGCCGATGCACCACAAATTCGGACGGTACAGAGATGGATCATTGTTTCGGGCTCCGCCGCTCATCATGGCGCATCCGTCCGCCTGTGCAACTGAGTACTGCCGTCATGGCTGTCATGCATGTCATAGCGAAGGCTAGTTCGGTCAAGCATGTGCTTTTGGGTCATCCCCTCTCAGTGTCAGCCACAATTCGGCTTGTTTGGACGAGACAAGGCTCTCCAATGCCACATATACCGCCTTGCCATGTGCTCAGGACACCAGACAGCGCGCTGCATGCTGGTGACACAGCCATCACGTGCACAGCCATGGGTGCGTGCGTACCAGACAAGGCTGCCGAATACCAGCAGTTGCGCCGATACACGTGGCCCGGACGGTGGACACGAGTTCATTTTCTTTGTGCCACGTCGCCGAAGGCGACGCTCCGGACGCGGGACAAACGCATTTTTTCCGCCGAATGAGGCATGCTCCGGACGGGGACGTCAGCGGAGGTTTGTAATTACTACGGTACACTGTTTGATGCCTCTGCGGCATCGAAAATGCGCGCGAGTTTCCAGGGCCGCCTGCAGAGGTGTGGGTTTGACCTGTCGGGGGTCGGTATGTAGTATGTTGCGTCACTTCCTTCCGCCGCACATCTGCTAGTGCTGTGCTCGGGGTCAGGTTGTGTGCATGGTTCACTCACATGTATGTCTCTGGCCACAGAAATGCAGGCATTCCTGCCTGTAGTAGGCTTGCCCGCACAGACGTGTTCAGCACACCGATCTTTCGCTCTACCATCCCATTTGACTCATGCTGGGTGGTGTCAGTGAATGTGTGTACTATCCATCGCCACTCGAGGTACTGAGCCAGCTGGTTCGAGCTAAACTCACCACCCTGGTCTGTGTGCAGTCTCCGTACCCCAATGTCTTTGTCATAGACGATTTGAGTGCGGATGCCATCTATCAGAAGGCATATCATCTCTGGAGCACCCTTCTTTGACTTGAGCGGGATCACGTGGGAGTACCTGGTGTACTCATCCACTACCACCAGGATATAGTTCATTCCCCCGATACCCGCTGGCTTTATCTGTGTTGTGGAATGGCATTCCACATGCAATAATGCATTAAACTGCTTGGACAAACTAAGTGACTCAGACACATACATGCAGCTGTATACATAACGTCTGATGTGATTACGAACCAGCCTCAGCAGCTACAAGTCAGTCGAACCACACTGCACCCCATTTAAGTGTGCACACCTCACAGTTCACACCAGTCTGCCTCGTCAGCCCACAGGGCAGGTCGATCACGTCCGGCAGCCAATACTTCATGTCATACCCTCACCCAGCAAGCCATAAGGATAACGCCCGGCCTGGTTGGTTAAAGTCATGGTATCACACATTCGGGGGCCATCCCGGGTCTTAATGACGTCGCAGTGTATTTCCTGTCAGCAGGTCTGGCCTGGTCCGCACCTCGGAGTAATCGACGTGGCCACCAGGCCTGCGCCGGACAGTACTGCCGCGCTTCCAGTCACGACGATATAAGCCTTTCAGGTCTGTCAGGCACACCATGCTTTAACCAACTCATTGTCAGACCTCCCTCACTATCATATGAGGTCCCTGTGGGCACTGTCAAGTTGCTCGCAGGTTCGGCGAGGCCAGCTCTAACAGGGAGGTTCCTGGCCGCATTCCAGCGGTATTTATACCGTGCGCTTGCTGGGGTCAGGACGCTTGGAGCGACCTGATTGGGGCGCCATCCATTTCTTGCATCACATTGCTTGACACCCACTTGCTATTTCCACACCGTAGTTGAGTGAGTGCCTGAAGCATTCCAGTCCCTTCGACCTCCGTGTCCGGGCACATAGTCAGTTGCGGCCCATCCGCTCCATTCAGCCACCGACGAGGTACGCGCCATCTCGCGCAGTCCCCCCCAGCTTCACAGTAGCTTGACAATCTGTCCAGCCACATCCGCATGAAGCACCTCTCCAGCATACGTCGCATTCTCAGTGACCTTGCCCCCATTCTGTGCTCTACATCCACTTCACTGCTTACCCACATGGCAAGCATGACACTCAAGTGCTACTCCCGCGGGATCCCGTAGGTTCCGGCAGCTTGAGGTCATACGATTGTCTCGCATCAGTTTTGAGAATCTAGTTACTACATTGTGAAATGAGATGTGCACTAGGAACGATGGATCAACCTGGAAAGAAAATCTCTGATCGATAAGTACACCATCCACTGCTGCTATCCTTGCCTACTCACGAACCCATTTCCTATTTCTATGGAAAAGGTTGTTTGCGCTGGTCTAGTCTGCCCCTCAGTCTACAGGCCACATCTGCCACATTGGCCGGCCTGTCCCCAGTGATCGGCGAGCACTTTTGGCCGAATTAGCAAAATTATGCTACCTGGACCAGGTCAAAACAATTTCAAGTAGTTTTCATTTGCTACTTTGGCCCGACGCATGCAATATTTTTTTCCGTTGTGCATGTAACCCGGAAGCCTTGTCGTCCGATCCCAGCGCCACCTCCTTTGATAGCCCAGCGGAGTCACCATCGATCACGACCACTGCTTCATTCGGGTCGGAATTACTGTGTGATCTATAGGCTCAGGGGCTGCGGTCGCGCCCGACGAGCTAGCTACGGCGTGCTCTTTGTTCTTACTACCTAAGGCCGTGTTTAGCGGGACTGCCGCGCGGGTACCGTTCGACCCTCGAAACGTACCAATTTGTACAATGCCGCTTAAGGCGCAATCGCGGACCGTACGCGATGTGTTGTGGCATATGCGTTCCACCTCAGAAGATCCAAGGATATATACGACAGATGACGCATCATGGGCACTAACATCGAGATAGTTGCCGATCAGGTGTGATTGGTAGCGCTCTTGATGTATGTGCCGAAGGTCAGTGGTTCAATTCCTCATAACGTTTTCGCCCACCTACTATGCGTGCCGGTGGCCGGCGCGACCCGCCGGCGCGCGTTATGCCGGGCGGCGGGGCGGCCCCCGGCGCGGCCGGCGCGGCGGCGCGGCGCGGCGCGCGGCGCGGCCCCGGCGCCCCCGGCCGCCGCGCGCGCGCCCCACGATGAGATGGTGGCCATGCGCGCTTGCCACGGCCGCATCCATACACGTGCCCTCCTGACTCGCGGGTGGCCACGCAGGAGCTGCGGCGGTCTCTGGAGGGAGTGCGTCGTGCGCGCGCCGACATGCACAACGCGGCAGCGGCGCTGCAGCAGTTCCTCCCGCTCCGTGGCTGCTGTTTGGATTGGTTGGACCTGGGCGCTCTCCGCGACGGTGTGCCAGCATGGGCGTGAAAGACGCGGGCCTGAGGGGGTCCTGCGTGAAGCTCTGTGGCATAGATGTTGTGGAATGGCATTCCACATGCAATAATGCATTAAACTGCTTGGACAAACTAAGTGACTCAGACACACACTGCGTATGCAGCATGTTGTGTGATTCTCATGCATATGCCAGCATCAGCAAGCCAAAGCGCAGTCGAACCACCCTGTGTTTTCAGCTTGGTGTGCACACTTCGCAGTGCACACCAATCCGCCTCTTCAGCGTACAGCACATGTTCGATCACGTCCCGAGGCACATATTTCATCTCATGCCCCACTCCAGCAAGCCATAAGGTACCTCCCGGCCTGGTCGGTTTAGATCATGGTGTCAGGCCTTGGTAAGTCATGTTGGCGTCTCACGACGCGCCCGTCAGCAGGTTCGACGGACAGGTCGCCACCTCGGAGTAATCGACCTGGCCTCCCGTCCTGCGCCGGACAGCACTGCCATTATTTCCGTCACGACAGAACATGTATTTCAGGCCTCTCAGGCACACCACGTTCTTACCAACTCACACTCAGACCTCCCTCATTTCTCAGGAGGTCCCTGAGGGCACTGTTAAGTTGCTCACAGGTTCGGCGAGGCCAGCTCTAACAGGGAGGATCCTGGGCGCATCCCAGCGGTATTTATACCGTGCGCTTGCTGGGGTTAGGCACGCTTGGAGCGACCTAACTGGGGCGCCTTCCATCTATTGCATCACATTGCCTGACACCTGTTTTGCCATTTCCATACAGCCGTGTGTTAGTGCCTGTAGCGTTTCAGTCCCATCGACCTGCGCGTCCGGGCATACAATCAATTGCGGCCCATCCGCTCCATTCAGCCACCGACGAGGTACGCGCTGTCTCGCGCAGTCCTCCCTAGCTTCATACTAGCTTGACAGGTATCGGTCTAAGAGTTCTCCTCTGACCTTTTCTTATTTGTGTTTAACTTCATTCAGAGAAATCATGGCGGACTATCCACCACCGCCTGTAATGAATTATCGACGCCTACGCGTGCTGTTCAACGCGTCAGATGACGTCGACTCCACCAATGCTGACATCCACATATCAAAACTATCTGAATCTAAAATCGAGTGAGACTTGTTATGGGCATGACATGCTCGGCACTTTCGGTTCGAGTCACTCGCTCATTACGCTAATCACAGTATGCGTACTGTACGTACATCCAGTATAATATTCAACGCGCGACCAATTTTTTTATTCGCTCATCTTCTCAGCCCAGCATCCATGGCCATAACGACGCTGACCTGGTTGGGAGGCCTCAGACGCCCGGGCACGTGCCAACGAATTCATCCCCGGTCAGGGCCCTGCCCAGCCTGCGTGGCGCGCCGCAGCGCGCAGCGTTATTGCAACAGTGCGACAGGTCGCATGAGCCTGCGTGCCAGCCTACATTGTCAGGCTTGACCGCGGGTCTCTACGACATCATTCAACGAACGCGTTCCTCCTCTTGGCTCAACTTATGGCAGCCAATGCGTGGCCTTTATAATTGCTTGGCCACAGTACCTGCAGGCCTGTCTGATCCGCAGTGCATCAGCATCAGCAAAGCAGAGTGAGGTCATGATCGACCGGTCCCCCGCTCAGCGCGCAGCAAGCTTGCGCTTCTGCTTCAACGGGCAATGCTGACTCAACAGCACAGGAAGCGTACACCCAGTGCTCAGCCCATATCGCAGCCACCACGGCGCACCATATGCTCCGCGTGTGGCCTTAGACCCCACTATCTCATTTCGCTGGAGAGGTTACTCCTCCGTGCACAAATTCTGGTTGCCACTGTGTGAACAGTCCAACTACCTGGACACGGTAGCTACCTATCAGTTCCACCATGCGTCAGCCAAGCAGAGGGACGTCATGATCGGCCAGTTCCCACGCTCAGCGCGCATCAAGCTTGCGCATCTGCTTCACCGGGCAGTGCTGCTCGACAGCACAAAAACATCGTGCATCCAGCGCTAAGCCCATATCACAGCCACCATGGCTGCACACCAGAGTGCAGCGCAAGTTGCCACGCCTAAGCAGGCAATCAGCACCTGGTGCAACCGCAGCAGCGGCGTGCCAGCACCATTGCTGCACGTGTGGCTTTAGCCTTCATTGACGCGCTGTGGCCCTGCTGTTAGTTCGACGGGGACGCCTTGACAACGACGCAGCTTCATGAGGGCAATTCATATATACGGTCGTAGGAGTGTGGGATGGCACAGCGTTCACACGACCGTTGCGCTGCCCACCTCCGCTGGACAATCCAGTCACGGAATATTCACGCGGAGTGATTCCATATCCCTCATAGCTTGAGTTCGCCACGCTCACAGCCATCCATTCAGACCGATGAAGTACTCAGGGTGTGTAATTACATGCAGATTCACATGAGTCGCTCCCCGCCCTCTCAGAGGCTTCAGGGCCGGCACCCACTCAAGCCCGCGGTCCGGGTCTCCTCAGCAGTGTCGGGCACCTCCTTCAGGATGTGGCCAACACACCCCTATTTGGGTGTGATGCAGCCGAATTCAGGCGCCAGTTCCAGCTATTCTGCGACTTGGACCATGAGGCCCACATGGCCATCACTGCTAGGGATGCAGCATTCGAACAGTTTGTTGAGTTTATTAAATCCGCAGACACGTGTGTCCTAGCGTCTTACATGGACGACGTCGTCGTGCGTTACGGGCACATCTAAGCTGGATACAGCATGGTGTAACTCATGTCCATCAGACACAGCTCAGCCCCTGTTACAAGGGCCTGATCTGCCCCCACTCAGTGGGCTCCGCTCAGCCGTTTCACATGCCAGTTCACATCTGACCACCTTGTTTTCCGCATCAGTTTCATGCACCGGAAGCTTCGCTTCTCTGTTAAGGGGGGTGTTGTGGAATGGCATTCCACATGCAATAATGCATTAAACTGCTTGGACAAACTAAGGGACTCAGACACACACTGCGTATGCAGCATGTTCTGTGATTCTCATGCATATGCCAGCATCAGCAAGCCAAAGCGCAGTCGAACCACCCTGTGTTTTCAGCTTGGTGGGCACACTTCGCAGTGCACACCAATCCGCCTCTTCAGCGTACAGCACATGTTCGATCACGTCCCGAGGTACATATTTCATCTCATGCCCCACTCCAGCAAGCCATAAGGTACCTCCCGGCCTGGTTGGTTTAGATCATGGTGTCAGGCCTTGGTAAGTCATGTTGGCGTCTCACGACGCGCCCGTCAGCAGGTTCGACGGACAGGTCGCCACCTCGGAGTAATCGACCTGGCCTCCCGTCCTGCGCCGGACAGCACTGCCATTATTTCCGTCACGACAGAACATGTATTTCAGGCCTCTCAGGCACACCACGTTCTGACCAACTCACACTCAGACCTCCCTCATTTCTCAGGAGGTCCCTGAGGGCACTGTTAAGTTGCTCGCAGGTTCGGCGAGGCCAGCTCTAACAGGGAGGATCCTGGGCGCATCCCAGCGGTATTTATACCGTGCGCTTGCTGGGGTTAGGCACGCTTGGAGCGACCTAGCTGGGGCGCCTTCCATCTATTGCATCACATTGCCTGACACCTGTTTTGCCATTTCCATACAGCCGTGTGTTAGTGCCTGTAGCGTTTCAGTCCCATCGACCTGCGCGTCCGGGCATACAATCAATTGCGGCCCATCCGCTCCATTCAGCCACCGACGAGGTACGCGCTGTCTCGCGCAGTCCCCCCTAGCTTCATACTAGCTTGACATAGACGCTGTGGCGGATCCACGCCCCACGAAACTGCGTGCTAGTTGTTGGTGTGGCGGCAAGTGCAGCAATGCTAGCTTCACACGACATGTGTATGGCTTGCAGAACAGTGGTGCATGGTGCCGGCTTAGTCACGGACCTGCTGCCGCAAGCGTGCGGCCAAGACACGGTGTCGCGAATATGCTATCTTGTTTGACGCACCCAGTGCGCGTGTTCCTCCGATCCATGGCAATGCATGATCGCCGCACTGGGAGGGAGTCGGGTACGGGAGGCAGTGCACCACTGTAACGCATCTCACGGCGCGCCAAGGGCGGCGAAACGCATGCATGCGCATGTTCCTCACATCCACGCAATTGCTGCGGGCGGCATACCATCCTACGTAGGACGGATCCGGGTATGGAGTACAGCGCCGTGCGGATCGTCCCAGAAGAACGCGCCACATGCATGTGATGAACGAGGAACGGCCGATCAAGAAGTGATGGTCTCCACCGCCGATGGATACGGCGGGCGTGGGCGATGCCGGGAGGGTGGCTCGAAACCTATACTGGGGCGGCTATGGCAACCTCTGACACAATGCACCTCTGGGACCTGCCGCAGCCCGCGACCTGGGCCTGCTGCGACGTCGCTATAGCTTGACATTTAGTGGCTCCAATGAGGGAAGTGCGGTGTTGGAGGCATGTACAGATGCTGACTTCGCCAATGGTGCATGCTTGAACAGTGTGTCAGGAGTGATAGTCCGGATGCATGGGAACTGTGTGTACTGGCGTTCGAAGAGGCAGACTATTGTGGCTGGTGACACGACTGAGGCAGAGCTTATTGCAATGAGCTCAGCAGCCAATGATGTGATGTGGGCTAAGCAGTTGTGCACTGATCTTGGTTTGTCTGCTGAGAAGCCAACTCTGTGGGGTGACAACAAGAGTGCCAATTTGCTAGCAGTGAACCCCATCTCTAGTGACCGCTCCAAGCACATCAGGGTGAGGGACTTGAGAGTCCGTGAGTTCGTGGAAATCGATGAATTGACTATCAGCTGTGTTAGCACTGTAGACATGCTTGCTGATATGTTTACAAAGGTGTTGGCGGGACCAGCACTGGCAAAGTTCAGAGATAGACTACTGCTTGCGGTAGTACAAGCCTAGTCTAGGGGGAGTGTCGTGATCCAGCTAGGGTCCTATGTCTGTCACAGTGTAACACATGCACTTGCGTGTTAGAGCCTGGCATCTACAGTTCCTGCAGCGACATCCATGGATCCGTTGCGGTTCGGCTAGTCTGTTGTACGAACGCACGAATATCGCAGCGGTAGATGAGCATGTTCACGAGGGCTTTACTGCTGTCCAGTCATGTAAACACCAGATCAAAGCAAGTCAGTGACATTATGTCACTAGCATCGTCGTAAGGAGCTTGTATGCTTCACAAAGTCGAAAGAACTACTTAATTCAAGCCTGATCACGCCCTATATAGGCCACGCATTGATTGGATCCAGAGTGCGTCTGGGCTTGCGTTACCATCGCCCACGTTGTGTGCTGGTGTTTCGTGTTCCAGCACCGGAAGGAAACCACACGACTATACTGCACTAGTAGATCTGCTCATTCGAGGCAGCTGTCAGGTGGACTGGCATGTGTGCTGCAGACACGAACGTAGCGAACTGGCACTGCCAAGCACTGACCGCGATATGCACTTGTATATAGCTAGACTTATGCCCCATGGAATGCGACGTTACACCACCTTCCAGTATATCCGATATACTGACGCTTAGAAGCAGCTCGCCTTGGCAGAATATACCGCCGAGAGGTGCGCAAGTCTAGCGCTGTGGCTTTGCACACTCTCCGCCAGGGCTCTACAAGCCGTCGGGATACCGATTTTTTGGGGCAAATTTGGGTTGATCCCGGTCGCCCGCGGCAGCGGGCGAACGGGAATCCCGACGACGGCGCGCAT
>JALKAD010000480.1:0-13319 GCA_024500015.1 Ulva compressa | reverse complement strand
AGAAGCCGTGATGACATTGCTGCCTTCGCCATACAAAATTTCTCCGTCCTGATAAAAGTTCAGGTTTGCATCAGTGTATGATGTCTGAGGGTGCAATTGGTAGTTTGCAGCCACCCAGCTGGATTGGGTGATGGCTCCAGAGTACTCGAGAGCGGCTTCAATTGTGTTAGACAGGTAGAAATCCGATGCGTGGCCAGGCTTCACAGGCCATGGTAATGGGAACGAATACATCTTGCTTCCGTCACTGTAAGAGTTCCTCCAGTCACAGACGGTCAGGTCCTCTTGAGGTGGTGCATTGAGTTCGCTTGTCAGATCATCAGTACTGCGATATGTCATGTCAATCTCTGCCAACAGACTGCGCCACTTGGAGTCCAAGAACTCAGACCTCATATTAATGCCAAGGTTGATATCGCCAAACCCAACAGAGTATGAATTTGTGAAAACCTGAACACATGACCCCCTAGTAAAGCTGCATGCTCGCTTTCATGTTGATGCATGGCCCATGCACCCACGCAGGTGAGCTGATCACAGCAGATAGGATGTAGGATTGCTGTGGAAGCGCGCAGGCAAGGTCTGAGAATCAGCCTAACGTAGTATGCACGCATCAGTTGTGGCTTTCAACAGTGCTCGCTGAGCGGAACTGTGATTGCCACCCCACGCAGAGGTTAGCTAACAGCAGGGACCACAGGCACTCTGCCCAGGAAAGCTTATGATGACATCAGTAATCTGCGCGGGCTTGCGTACTGGTTTAGAGGCCATGTGCTCCCCTCCAGTGGCAGGATCATCAATGATCATGGGCCGCCATATGTGCTCGTCATAGCTGTGCAACATATCGGCAAAACAGGTCTCATTTGCAAAGCGTGCAGGAAAGTGTGCGGGTGTAGTGCCGCTCCCATGTGTTGCCTTCGGGTTCCAAAACCACAGCGATTCATGCCACATTTTGAGCTTTGCAAACCACCAGTCGTTCGGAGCTAAGGCTGGAAAAAGTTTGCCAGAAAGATCTAATCCATAATAAGCCCTGTACATCACATGCATGTTGAAAAAGACTGGAATCAGAAGATAATTTGACACAATGCAGGAGGCAGGCATCACAGCACATGCTTGAAGCTGAAACATGCTCATTTACAGTGATGTGATGTTGACAGGAGACAGCCTTGTGAGTCGTACGTGATGTCTGACCCAGAGGCAATGTTAACGGGAAGATCACCATCCACTGTCAAGCCTGGTGTATCTCTCTTGTTCGGCATGACAGAGGCTGGATCTGGCTTGTAATCATATCCAGCATCTGTCAAAGGCCCTGACACCCTGTAATCATCTCAAAGCTGGTCATTTCGACATAGCGCCAGGCAAGCTTAACATCTTATCAACCAGCTGCCTCACATTATGCAAAACGCATGACCCGCAAGAGGATCGCACTCCAGCACTTGCATCCGCCACCAGAACCGTGTGTTCGGTGTATAAATTTGCAGGTTGGCTTCCATCAAGCTTTCAAGTTGATTGATGTTGCCATAAACATACTGCTGCCTGATCTGCCTGCACAAAGCCGCACAGTTGGTACTGGTGGGGTGACGTGCTGGTCTGGAGCATGAAGGCATCAAGGATGACATCGGAAGCAATCTCGAGCGTACAGCTTCACAAGCGAAGCCCTATAGTAGTGCAAGAAGTTAGGGAACTCGAAATTTGCTATAGGCCACCAGTGCTCTCCAAATTGCTGCCCGATGACACTGCACAGACACATTATTGCTGAGTCGTGGCCAAGTAAAAACGTGCAGGTCACATTCCGACAAAGCATGATTCGCCATACTACATCAACCCCCCTCCCAAACGAGGGTTTTCGTGCCATATTAACACATATCGCACAGGAATGTGAGGCGTACAACTCATATATGCTGGTGTTTAGCTTGTTCAGTCCGTTGTAGTCAGAGATGCCATCCCACTCTCCTGGCCGCGCCCAGTCTAGCGACACTGCATCGTCATGAGGGTCAGGTCTGGACCAAGGCCAACTCTCTCGTGGATACTTACCCCTGGGATACTTTGAGTCAAGACCTTCAACCCCCATGGATGGAGGCGGGACTGGACCATCTTGCTCATGTTGCCGAGGAAACCTACATGCACAGTGGTCTGCCCCACATGGTGCCTTGGCTTTGTGGAACTTCTCAAGACACATACTTGAGGAGATTTCATGGCAGGAGCAACATCGTGACAGCATACTCATGTCTCCACGAAAACTGTTTGCTTGCAGCATTCCACCACTCCTTGCGTTCGTCTGGGTTTTGAGGGGGCTTGTACACGCCAGCCGAGTTGAAAACATTAAAGGGTGCTGAGTTTTCTGACTCACCAAAACCAGATGACATAGCATTGACATGACAATCAGTCACAATGGCATCACAAGCACAAGCATCGATTCTCAGATCTGATGGGCCTGTGGCGTTCCTGCTAGCCCAGAAACGCTCCAGGCACACGTCCTGCGGCTTGGTGGGCATGCTGGAGTGATCCCAATTCCAGCTGTCAAGCCATGTATAGAACATATGACCTGCAAGTATGTTTTAAGAAGGCTGCATGCGAGTGGGGGTGCTGCATCGTATATCATATTAAGAGCGTTTGGCACGTACTGAATTCAACGTAGTGAACGTATGGGAAGTGTGGGAACTCTGCATCTACACAGCCATGCGTAAATGTATCGTTTGGCAGCTTGTACACAGTGTAAATCTTGTGGTCCATATCCCACATGTTGGGCGCTGTAGTGGCTGCGGGACAAGACACTGCGGTGTCGACGACCGGAATACTGTGGCACTCGGCATCTAGGCCACCATCGGCTACAATTTTAAAGTTGTTGTCGTTTTCGAGAGCCTGCACAACAATACCTTGCAAACACTTTACAAGTGGTGCCACTGCTTGGGAAACAGCTGCTGAGGCGTGGCAGCAAACCTCTTGCATACTTCGCCATTCATCACTCACTCCAGCTTGGCTCCCGTTGTGGGTGGGGTCCATGGACGCTGTTTCAGCCCAAGAACCATATAACAAATTTGGTGCACCATAGTCAAGTACAGGATGAACTCGCTGCGATTGCACCGTTGGATCTGTACTGTTGGCTGCATCTTCCCACACTGAGTAGTCTGAATCCTGTACCTTCCACATTGAGGAGTGTATGACCAAACTCCCGTAAATGTCTGGGAAACGGCTTTTATAGTATGGCTCATTCTGCCAGTCTGGATGTACATGCTGACGCTCTTGCATAACAGCCATTGCACGATCCTTGATATCAGCTGCTGCAGTGATAGAACAATCTGATGGATCCAGCCTCCTGACATGGTGTCGTCCATGTTCGGCGCACGGATTTGCTCCTTGTAAACGGCGGTGCCACTTCGGATGTCTGCACACAGGCCAAAGCGTTGACTGCAATTTCACAGCTGAATTTCGTGCTCAGCATCGTGTCAAGACTGTCGGATCGGCTTCAAAACGTTTGTGTCAAACTGAATCTGCAACATATGCATGTCTACGGCTTCTTCAAAAACAATTCCGATACAATTCAAAAGGCGATTTTGGGGTGATGTAAGTATGGCAGAGTGTGACAAGACAACCACCCAGCAAATCAGTTTCAAACCGCAGCTGTAGCTTTTCTGTCAATTCACTTGCACCATCATGCACTGATCTAACCCATCACACAATGATTGGCGGCAGGCGCATCATTACTTGTCCCATGCCAGAGTAATCAGTTGCAGACACCTTGCAACAGTAAGTGAAAGCCTGCCGCTGACATTTCAGGGCTGTGGCTCAGAGGAAGCGCACGCATTAGCCATGTACTTCATCCGATGCTGAGAAAACCTGCCAGGAATGTACTGCGAAAGCGAGGCATTTGTGAAGTCATCATATGGAGCACTGTCAGCCCACAACAGCGCGGGCCCTGCTTTTGGGGTATACTTACAGCAATCTTGACGCTCTTGGCATTCGAATCCAGGTGTGGCCTGGGTTATGCTTTCAAAGCCTGTGGTTTTGTATTGTGTGCCACCAAACGAGAGCCAATCAAAGCAATTGGCGGTGCCACCTTCCTGCAAGCCAGCAGACTGATGACCAATGAGCCGTATCTACCTGATTCAAGCAGTGTCCAAGCAGGTAGATGTGTCGGGAGCAGTCCGAAATGATACATCACAGAGCCAAGATTCAAAGAATTGAGAGTTGCACAGGACATCGGCTACAGCATGAAGTCAGGTCTGCAGGGCATTTGAACTTCTGCAAATGCCAAGGCAATTGTCGGCATAGTCCTACTGAGCTGAAGTAGCGACGGTCACCTAGGACTTGTAACACGATGCACCAGACACATGGCCAGATGCCCAGTGCCATGTGTTGGAACTCAGTTTAATCTACACATATCTAAGGTGGTTCTTGGAACAGTAATTCTTGGAACAGCAATTCGGCTTTTGCATTTCCACAAGAGCAAAAGGCGAGACTTGCATTACGCACGAGGTGACTGGAGAACAAGGCTACTGTGATGCCATCGCTAAACAGTACACCAGAGAACTGTTTGCCTCTGCTGACTCGGAATGTACAATGTCAAAACAGAAATCGACCATGGCACACATGCGGTGGGGCAATATAACATTGATTGGCAAAAGGGACAACCGGGAGGACACGTACATCTCGGATGAGTTGTTTACAGTCATCGGTCAGACTGCTGTATTTCATCATCTTCCCACATGCTACGGCCTCAGACCATGGATGATTGTTGAAAGCTGAAGCAGTGGAGGTGGTGAAGTCACTCTCACGTAAGAGCTTCACAGAGTACTCGTGCCCTACCCACATGCCAATGTAGCCCTTGTCAGCATCGCTGAGGGAGGATCCAGCGGGATCAAACTCAGCCGGGCATGAATTTTGCAATATCTCATTCCATGTCTGGCTGCTCGCACAAGCACGGCTAGCCCACACTATCGCGGTGGCGTAAATGCACAGCACCTCTGTTTGCATGAAAGTTGCGAATGCGCAGCGTTGACTCCAGCGGCAGGACCCATTGTAGCGAGAGGTCCCACACTTGAATCGACCTGTAAATGTGCACCGCCCAAAATTGGAGAGCCAGTCAGCATCTGGCATCCACTATGTTATGCAGAGTGTCTCCAGTGTCAATTATTTTAATCCCAACATGCTGCCTGTTCGGTTGACGTGATCAATGTATGAGTTGTGTCATCATAATAGACCGCTGTCTCGCGAACGAGGCTTGGTCAAAGCCATAGAAACCATGTAGGACCACGCAGTAGCATCGCATATTGTGGCACATCTCCTTGTCGACGATTAGATACACACTTGCCGTTGCAAAATTCGAGTTTTGCTGTGACGGGCACATCCGAACGGTGTTCAGACGAAGCACTGGCTTGAGCAAATACCGAGTCTAGCACTTGGCAAGCGGCATGTTTCTGCAAATTACGTGTAACATCTTCTCAATCATGAAGCTGTGACATGGACCACGCTCACTCATCTATGGGCGCTGGCTGGCGATCTCTGTGCTTGATGTGAATTAAAAAAGGCTTTCCTCGGGCCTCCGTAACAATGCTGAATCGCAGGCCCACACGGGAGTTTGAACAGTCAATCTGTGTACGGCATCTATCGTCCAACTTGTGTTTATCACGGCGGAGTTCCAGTACGCTGCAGCTTTTACCAATGCACACGCTTGCCCATATGTACCGGTATAGCGCGGTACGTACTCACATGTGGCCACACGTAGCGAATCGCGATTAATCGCGAAAGCGCGATTCTTGATGGTCATGATATACGTTACAGATGTATGCTCCACAAGGTGGTAGAACACAGAGGTACGATTCATGGCAATGCATAAAAAACATTCACCATGGCCGACTGCCGTACGCAAACCGTACGCAAACATTCTTGATTGTGAGACGTGCGAAGCAAGTAGCCACGTGGCAGTGTAGACAAGCAGCTGCTGCATGCTGGATTTGCGTGCTCGGAAATTGCATGATGTCATCGATGTGCTGAATCCACATGATGACCCCAAGTGACAGGAGTTCCGTGTTCAGTCATGTGATGACGTGGGTGACCCGGTATGAGGATACTGGCATGAGGATGAGCATGGTAAGTACCACGTGCTGCAATAATTACTGCTGAAGAGCATGTGACAGCTCTTGAACTGACCAAGGAGCTCACCCAGCTCACCCAGCGACAGGACTGGACGTCCGAAAGGGCTGAGTGAGTGCCCCCCTGCTCACCCGTAGCTGCAGGCTGCAGCGTGGAGGAGATATACAGGGGAGGTGGGGGCAGAGGAGTTGTTGGATGTGCTGTGTGTTACACGGAGATCGACGCAAGAGCCCAACAGCGAGGGCAACAACACGCAAGCAAGCAACCGAATCCCAGCTGGCGGCCGACAGCAAGCAGCAACACGCCAAAATCCATCAAAACTACAATTCATCTCAACAACCGCACACCACCGCACGGACGGCCTGCCGGCGCTGACGGGCCATCGCGCATAGGCTTGCGTCGTGGCCTCCCCCCGCCTCCGCCCGTTGGGCTCTGATCCCCCGCCCCCCCCCCCCGTCCCTCCTCCTCCCTCCCTCTTCCCTCCTGCCCGCGCACGACCGCCATTTCTCCTCTGCCCCCCTTCCCGGCCACCGCTCGTACAGCCTGGCTGGCTGTGGCTGCAGCCCCTGGGACCGGTGCCTCGCGGCTTCGGAGATGGCCGTAGCGCGCGGCTGCGCGCCCATGTAGCCTGATGGTGTCGAGTAGGCGCCCGCCAGTGGGCCTGGAGCGTGCTGACTGTGTTTGGGGTGCGCATGGAGTGTGTGGTACTGCGCGGTGCTGCGCTCGGTTCATGCGTTGTTTGTGTGTGTATGTGTGTGTGTGTGCATGCACATGTGTGTGTTTGCTTTCATGACAGCGCAAGTTTGAACGAAATCGTTCTGGCATTTGCTCGTGCGGAGAGTAGCCTTGGTACTTGCGATGGGCTGTCTGTCTTTTTGCGTGTTGCCTGGTCTGTTGCCTCGGCGCTGCTGGGTCCTAGATCTATCACTGTGTAACACACCACCGCACACCACAAACACTACACCCACGCTGATGCCATGCACCCCGCACAGCCACACCAAGCACCACCACCCACCAGCACACACACACGGCCACAACCGACCAATCCACACGTTGCTCACGGACACCGGCGGCGCCACCACTCCACACAATCCAACCCCAGGACTCGCATGCGGAGGACAGAGAGTTTGTGTCCAACTGTGCCTTCGTCGATGAGGTATGGGCATTGCTACATGCTAAGTACATGCCGTCAATCGCAGTAGGGATACAGCGGCTGTACCAGTTGCTCAGTGGTGCCAGGCAGGCTGGAAAGCCCCTGGAGAAGCATGTCAATGAGGTTGTGGGCATTGTCAACCAGATCAGAAGCCTAGGAGAGACCGTGCCAGATGAGTTGTATCGGTCTAGGCTGCTGGCAGTAGATAGCCAGTACAATCTGCTGCTGCTTATTCTCCAATCACAGCCAACTAAACAGATAGTAGCAGCTTTGCTGACGCATGCCCAGACTAATAATCAGCACACACCGCCACGGTTCCCATGGGATGACCGTGGTGGATAGCAGAGTATGGTGGGTGAGGATAACACGGTGGACGTCACGGTGGTCTCCGCGATTCGCCTCCACAGGGGGCTGCAGTAGCAGCAGCAGTCGAGAAGCGCACACGCTTCAACTGCAAGAAGCCTGGGCATCTAGCTAAGGATTGCCCACTGCTGTCTGCGGACATTAAGCAGTACCTGCAGAAATAGGCTGCTGAGGGAAGTGGTCGTGGGCGTGACCGCGCTGGCCGTGAGGTTGCCATGGTTGAGATAGGTGAGCTGACGGCTGAGTGTGGCAGTGGGGCATCACCCAACATGCCATACACTTTCCTGGCGGACAGTGGGTCGGAAATCAACATATGATTTGACTATAACATGTTCTATGAGGTCAAGCCTCCAGACCTAAAGGATTGCCAGCCACTAGGCACAAAGAAGCTAGATGTCTATGGTGTGGGTGCCATCAGGGCAAATGTCGGGAGCTGTTTCAATGTGCATGGGAGTGAAGTGCCGGTGGACATACAGTTGTCGAATGTCTACCGGGTGCCGTCTAGTCCCATCAACATCCTAGCTCCAAGGGAACTGGTGAGGTCCAGTATAGTCCACACACACAGTGATGGGAACACGATACAGATGCCTGGTTTTCCTGACCAGGCAGAGTGTGTGAAAGGGGCCCTTGAGCAGGATACAGCCAGAATCGGGCGTCCCATTCTGACATGGCAGGTAGGACAGGGCAGACCAGTCTAGCAGCTGAGACCTGTAGACTCATGTGCAGACTGGACCAGCGATAATATCTTCTTCCACAGAAATAGGCACTGGAGATGCAGGACCAACTGGCAGTAGTTGACGGTGTACTAATGGACCAGGGATCTTGATTCCGTGAAGGTCCGGAATTCTTGGTGCATGTCGCATTTCACCATGGCGGCAACCGGGTTCTCATGCTTATGCATGAGAATCCACACTTGTATGACCTGAAGTTGCAAAAGCGTACGGGACTAGCACTGCAGTGGCATGGTTGTCGTGTGGCAGCGCAGAGGAGTGGAGATAGGGCCAGGCACAATGCAAAGGTTGCAGATGAGGCAACTGATGCTGGGAAAGTATTGCATGCTGACCTAACTGGCCAGACCTGTCTGATTGGCATTGGGGGAATGAACTGTGTCCTGGTTGTGGTAGATGAGTACACCAGGTATACCCACGGATGCCACCGATGTCAAAGAGTGGTGCTGCAAAGCTTATCTGTACGCTGAAAGAGCGTACACGTACTTAGTTGTCTACGACCAGACGGAAGGAGTAAGGAGCTCCGCGGAGGTTGCATACTGACCAGGGTGGGAATTTCCGCTCCACACAGCTGGCGGAATACCTCGAGTGGCGCGGCATAGCTCATACCTTCACTGCCACTGCCCAGCATGATCATGAGGCGAATGGCATGGTGAAGCGCAAGATTGATGTGGTGAATGTGGCAGTCAGAACAAGTCTGCTGCGGTCAGACCAACCCGAATTCTTGTGGCCAGAAGCTTACATGTGTGTGAATCATGCGCAGAACTTGATGCCTAGTACTGCACTGGAAGGTGTTAAGTGCAGTGAGAACAGAAGGCGCATGGAAGAGAGACATGTGTCCAAAACACAGGAGCCATCGTCGCCGGATGGCAAGGTGGGGGCAATTCAGTTGGCTGCCAGGAAGGACGCGGCAGCAAAGCCGAGCCTGAAGGACCTGGCAGATGCAGCCATAGACCGAGGTAAGCTGGGGTTTGCTACTGAATGTGCGTAGGAAGAGAATGTCAGGTCCTGACATTGTCAGAGAGCGTGTGCCATATCTGATGTGGCACAGGAAGGTCAGTGACGATACGTTTCGTCTGCTGATTGCCCATTCGGGTGTCCAATGTATGTGTACGCCAGGAGGGAAAACTTTAGGTACCTGGATGAGCGGGGAGTGCTCGGAGCCTACATGGGGCCTGGGGCAGGCGCCTAGGTCCTCACATGGATAGGGCGGATGTGGACCGTGGGAGTGGGGGAGTGGGGCGCATGTATGGGCACACCGCTGAGCCGCCAGCTCTGCTGAGAAAATTTCTGATTCGAATGCATATGGATGGACAAGCTACGGCAGACCCTCCGGTGAGACATAGGAACTGGGAGACTGAGAGGTATCGGCGGATGAGCATACCCGCATTGTGCCAGAGGCTGAGTTTTTGCCCAACCTACTGGAAGCTCACCAGCATATGGGCGGTACAACCTCAAACTGGCAAGGGCTCGGGGATGTCTGAGAAGGGGGATGTGGGGGAGCATCCTGACCTGGGACAGGTGCACTGAGAGGCAGGCAGGCAGCTGGCCAGACGCTTCGTGTCGACGGAACAGCCACCAGGGGGTGAGCCACCGTTCTCGCTGCGAGTCCTGGGCTCTGAGTTGATTGCAAGGCATTCGCGGTGGCACACGCCAGAGATCAGTGGGGCAGTGGTGACTGCTCAGTGCGATACGTCTGCTGAGGCTGTCGGGCATGGCCAAACGCAGTGGAACTGAGATGCTGCTGCTCAGACATCTGGTCCGCTGCACATTGAGCACCACATGCCAGACGCTGTGCCCACGAGAGACAGGGCTGCGCTGGACATGGCTGGAGCAGTTTTGTTCTCAGGAGGCCTTTCAACGGAGGAGGTCTGTTTGTCGGGGTCTGAGGAGTCTGAGGAGTCAGATCCACCTTCAAGATCTCCCTCACACTCACCACTACGATCTCACCATGAGTCTAGGGGCTAGGAGCCAAGTGAGCCACCCCCACCTATGCGATCTGATAGTCACGGAGAGTACAGCCGAAGACACGGGTCCACAGTGTCAGGGCGCCACATGCGCCAAGGGACAGGCAAGCTACGGCATGTGCCTAGGGAAGAGCTCTACGGAGACAGGGCCAAAGCAATTGCTGGCATTCTTCTACAGCTTAGGCACTGATGCGTGAGGAGGGCTGAGCGGACAATCCACTGTTCACCAGCCTCACAGGCTGAGGAGCATGGGAATATACGGAACTCCAAGAACCGTATGTACTGATAACTGATTCGTTGAACGGGCCGGTGCGTGGGGCTGCGAGTGGACAGCGCATCATATGGGCGTCCAGGAAAGCCAGCGACAGAACATGACCCATACAGATGACAATAAATCTAATGGCAAAACAGCCACGTCACGCTCTAAGCATAAGGTCTTTGCTGGTATATTGTTTTCACAGAACCGAATTTGGCCAAGGCATGAGGATGCCAGGTGTTCGCAAAGTCGGGTCCTGAGTGAAAATGGTGCATGGCCTCGACAGACCACACGTATAGCACTCGGTACAAGCTGGCCTGTCTCCACCGCACGCAATGCCTTCAGTTCTACTACTGAGCCGACACACAATGAAAGTTGCCATGGAAGTCACGCTGTGGCCACGGTATACCTGCGCATAGTGGCGACGCGTATGGGTGCTTATAAGCCTCCTTATGCGCAACGCGTTGCGCCAGTGGAGAAACCCCCTTAGCTACATGACTCCACTCCAATCGAGTTTGGAAAGGCACCAAAACAGGCAGGTTTCAGGCAAGTTTGTAAAAGAGTTGCAGCCGTTTCCTACCTGCACTCACGCCGTCAGTGGTACCTGCATGCTGACCTCGCTATGTCGACTCACCTGGAAATCCAGGTGTGGAACCAGAGGCTCCTGGGGGGAAACCGCTACACCGCAACGCCCCGCAGCCGCGCTGTTCGGGACTAACCTTCTAGAAGGTTCTGCACGTGTGCGTGGCAGCTCGGGGCTCCCGGCTGTGCATGCTCTCGTGATCAAGGAGCAGTGCAACGCGAGGCTCGGGACCTGCTTAGTCGGGAGCCCCAGCTACAGGGGCCCTAACCCCCGAAAATCCAGCGGAAATGCCAGTACATACCCGTGAGAGGTCAGATGGTGGCCATCTGCTGGAGTGCAGGATGTAAATGCGACGGACCAGCGTGCAGGCAGTGTGTCTCTGTACTCGCTGTGCATGCTTGTGTGTAGTGCATGCAGGTCAGATAGAGTGCATGCATGTGTTACACGGAGATGAACGCAAGAGCCCGGCAGCGAGGGCAACAGCAGGAAAGCAGACAGCCAAAACCCCCTCGACAGCAGACAACAGTAACAAGCAGCAACTGTCCCGGGTGAAAAGCCACAACGAACCTACACAGCCGACACAACCACACCCACGCATCCACACACACGCACACTCCCGCACCCCACCGCCACGACCCCCTCGCCACAGCCGCACACAGCAACCACCGGCCACACTACGTACTACCGCCCACCCCAGCAAACCCGGCCACCACTGACCCCCCCCTACAGTAGCACCCCCACTATAGCCGGCCCCAATCGAGCACTCCGTCGCGGGCCCACCGCCCATGAGAGCCCGGGGGCTGACGCCCCCAACACAGCAGGGCGTACCAGCCCACCCCCTCCGACTGCCCGGCAGGGGCCTAAGGGCGGGACGCGCAGGGCACTGGCGGCGTCGCATCGCTCTCCCCGCGGCAGCCCACGGGAAGGCAGGGCGGGCCAGCACGACAAGACGCGGGGCCAGCCTGCGCCGCTGCAACCGCGGCCCCCGGCCCATCAAGGCGGCCAGCGGCCGCCTACAGCACGTCCGACGGGACAGCGTGGCCAGGCACCACCGCCCGGCCCGCCTGCCGCATGCGCAGCGGAGCCGCAGCGAGGACCTGGCGCGTCACCCCACGGCACAGAGTGGTGGAGAGCTCGCACATGGCATTCTGCAAGAACGCTCGCCTGGACACGGCCCCTGAAGCCGCAGCGAAGTCAGCGATCTTGTTCAGAAAGGCGAACGCACCCGTGCCCACACGGCCAAACGTCTCATGCGACAGGGACACAAAGCGGCACGCGCCCGTGCCGGAGCGGCCGTACTTGTCGCGCTTCCTGTTGTCCATCAGCTGGGCGGCAGCGCCTGGCGTGTTTGCCGCGGCGACGACCCGGGAGGGGGCCACCGGACAGGTCACGCACACATCGGCCACGATGGTATCGCAGGGCAGCATCACAAGCAGATCACCCCGTTCCGGGTCGCGCTGCGAGCGGGGGGGCAGCGGCCGGGCGCAAGCCGCGGCCGAGCGGCCCCGGCGACCCTCGGGCAGGCGCTGCGGCGGACCAGTGGCCGCCGGGCCCACCCACGGCAGGTGCTCACACCGCACCGAGCACTGGCCGGCCGGGGCGGCCGCCTTGACGTCCACGGCAGCGTCGCCGGCAGCTGCTGCGCTGGGCTCCCGCGCGCCACTGTGGCCGATGGCCGCCTCGCCGGGGACGTCGACGTCCATGGCGTCGGCCTCGTGCATGCATGTGTGTGTGACATGGCGTGTTCGTGACCTCAGGAAACCCATGCTGTAATACGATCCAAACCTTGATGATCTGTCGCCACTGTGTCGCGGGGATGGCGTCATTCATGCGACATGCTCGACACCGCGTGACGACTAGCTCGGACGGCAGTCATGCAAAAAACGACTGTTGCCACCAATGGCCATGCATGCCCACAGCAACGCAGAGCGCTTCCAGTGCAGTTCATGTCCGAAAAACAACACCGCACCCTTCGCACCACAGCAAGCGCCATAAGTGCAGCGGCACCGACATCACCGTGCTCATATATGCAGGTGACGCTGAATTGCTAGAAATGCTTTCTTGGCCAGGCTGCAATCCAGGGTCGCTGACAACGTTGTGTGGAAGGCGTCGTCGCAGAGCTTGAGTAAAACACGTCGATCAAACGTATTTCGTGCAATGAATTGTCAACGTTTTAGATCTGTGGCAC
>JALKAD010000479.1:0-13326 GCA_024500015.1 Ulva compressa | reverse complement strand
AGCCGCATTTGAGCAGCTCTACAAGCACAAGCAAAGCGTCCAGCAGCTGCAGCGGCACCCCACAAAGGGCACCGCGGACCTCAAGGCGACCATCAACGGAAAGCGCGTGATGCTCACACTGTAGCCATTTGTTCATGAATAGGTGAAACAGGCTGGGGGCAGTGTTAGCGCAAAGCATGGAACAAGCCTACTCAAGCGTGCTGTGATATGCTTCTCAAGGTCTCTTGCAGAGCTTGCTCTTATGTGGCAAATCAAGCACCTACTGGATCCCAACGGCATTATAAATCCTGGCAAATTTTGTGCCTGGAGCTATCTCGTCGGCATCACCGGTCTGACTGCACAGTTCATGTAGATCATCTGATTGCCAAGTGGTATTTCATTATCGTGGTCGTTTGCAAGGGGGACCTGCGTATGAAACAATGGATGTGATACTTTACCTTCACACTGTAACGATGGCCTGACATTTGAATCAGCACAAAGTCTTCAGACTTGGATGCTAGAGGTGGTATAAAAGTAGTGTTTGGTGCAGCACAGCGCATGCGACTTGACGGGACTCGTTGAGCTGTCGTAGAGATGAGTGAGTGCCCTACTCTAGCATAACTGGGTCCGCCGTAGCCTCCCCAGCCATGTGAAATCGCTGCACGACATCCTTCAATATAGCTGGTGGAGCAGCCGTGTGCCTGTACGGGGGGGCGCTCACTCAGTCCTATGGTACTCCCAGTCCTGTCGCGGACACCAGAAACACCCCAGACTGACTTTGAGAGCACTATAGGGCATAAGTAGGTACTCTGGGAAGGGCTGCGGGCCGTTTGGGCGATGTGGCGAAAGGCCCAAACCTCACGACCTTTTCGGTCGAAAATGCCATGTTTACCCAAATTTGGGTACTATGTAGTGGCCAAACTGCCTCAATGAGGCCCCAAACTCGCCCCAAAGCACTGCCATCGTTCCCAAAGCATACACAACCCTTTCAAAGCACTACCATTTGGTCGCACTTGCACCAGCTTGTATAGTACCTGGTCTCGACCGTTCGTGATCCGTCTGTGGCCCGCCGGCGTGTCCGCCATGGGTACCGACTGTACACACTTGGTGTACGGACCGCTGACAGAGTGTATTAGTCTGCTCAAAGTAATGTATAAAGTAAAAAGCAAGGAGCTTGAGGAGGATCGGCACGCCGATGTGATCGGCGGTGCGGTTGGAGAAGCGCGGCAACATGCACAGGCCATGTCGAAAGGCCTAGTCATCGAGCAGTGACCTGTGTAGGTTCGTGAGACTATCTAGGCAATGTAGCTGCCTGATCTACGTTATTGTTTCTGCAGTGTGAGCTATGTGAGCATGCCCTAGTGCTTGTGCTGCAATGGGGGGCTGGTCATAAGGCTGGTGAGCGTATCCGATGATAGAACTCTTACCTCCAACTGCATGACTGTGATCACAAAGCACTACAGCATGATCCAATTCATTGAATGTGCAATATCTCATCGTATACATGTCTTCCATGAGCGTTTCCCGCCAGATAAGAGGGGTCACCTGTCTTCTATAGTATACAAGGAGCATAGTGCAACCTACCTGACACTCATACATACATACACTGCGACATTTCACAGGCAGAGCAAACTCAGAGGTACATCAGCTCAGGCGTTAACGAGTGACTACGCAGCTGTGAGCAGTCTAGCTTGCCCAACGTTTGCCCCTGTGGCCACGTGATTCCTTCCCATACGTGAAAAGTATAGAACATGCCAACTTCCTCGTTAGTGGGGCAGTTCGGCCCATTCTTTTTCCACCACCCTTGTAGTGCAGAACTCGATATTATAGGCTCACTCCCATGGCCAGCAAATGTCAAAGGTGAGAGATGAAGAAGGCAGGCTGCACATGTCAGATCTGCATGCTGCACCTGCCATTGGTGTATGCCTGGCTACACACGGTGCCCACTGCTGTACCACACACGTACATACATATTATCGTGTACAGTAAGGGACCTATCTGTGTTGCCCAATGCTATCAGTCGACCAAACACAACGCAGTTGTCACCATGAACGTGGCGTTATACAAGGTGCGAGTGGAGCAGAGCAGCTCCACCCACCTCAGTCTGCATACTACCCAGCCCACACGTCCTCCAACCTAGGAAGAGGTGTCCACACGGGTCCCCGGTGGCGTGAGGCGTCCCTGGTGGCGTGCATACACTCTGATCAGAATCAGGTCATTCGTGTGCCCCGTAGACGAGTTTGGGGCGCCCATAGGCCATTTGGGACATGGTATAGCAGTGTCAGAGAGTTTGGGAAGATCTGTCCAAAACACCCAAACACAGAGACGGTTTTGGCCCAAATGTACCACTTTCCCCAAACGTCCATAACAAGCCCGCAGCCCTTCCCAGAGTACCTAGTTATGCCCTATAGTGCTCCCAAAGTCAGTCTGGGGTGTTTTTGGTGTCCGCAACAGGACTGGTAGTACCATAGGACTGAGTGAGCGCCCCTGTGCCTGTACATCCGCACTGCTCCCCCATTCCCACGCTTCACGTAAGCCCTGTCCATGTGAGGACCTCCACCCGGTCCCATATAGGCACCGAGGATTCCCTGCACCTCCAGATGCCTGGAGTGCTGCCTCCGCGGATACACATACATTGGACACCCGAAGGGCTTCACTTGTGCCACCACAAGACGGAAATCATCTTCACTCACTTTCCGAAACCACAACAAGTATGGCACATTCTCTCTGACATTCACATTCTTCATGCACTCAGACACAAATGCCGCATCTCTCCGGCATTCAACTCATCACACAGCTCCTTCAGGCTCAGCACATATGCTTCCGCCTTCCGGATTCTCAACTGCTTTGCCCGCAGCTGCTCATTCGTGGACCACGGCTCACTGCTGGTGGCAACGAGCCTGTCCTCCAGCTTCTGCTTCGTCTCCTTCTGCCGAACACCTTCTAGTGCTGTGCTCGGCGTCAGGTTGTGTGCATGATTCACGCACATGTGTGCCTCTGGCCACCGGAATGCGGGCACTGCTGCCTGCAGCAGACTCGCCCGCACTGACGTGTTCAGCACACCGATCTTTCGCTCTACCAACCCATTGGACTCATGCTGGGTGGTGTCAGTGAAAGTGTGCACTATCCCTCGCCACTCAAGGTACAGAGCCAGCTGATTCGAGCTGAACTCCCCACCCTGGTCTGTGTGCAGCCTCCGCACCCCAACTTCCTTGTCATAGACAATCTGAGTGCGGATGCGTTCTATCAGAAGGCATATCATCTCCGCAGCACCACTCTTAGACTGCAGCGGAATCACATGGGAGTACTTGGTGTACTCATCCACCACCACCAGGATATATTTCATTCCCCCAATCCCCACTGGTTTGATCTGGCCAGCCAGGTCCGCATGCAGCACTTCTCCAGCATACGTCGCATTCTCAGTCACTTTTCCTTTGTGCTGTGCTCTGTCACCACTTCTCTGCTCAGCCACATGGCAACCATGACACTCAAGTACTAGAGCTCTGCAGAGCCAGACCCACCATAGCAACCTCACGGCCACCACGGCCTCGGCCTCGACCTCGCCCCTTAGCAGCTTGCTTCTGTAGATATGCTTTGACTTCTGCCGTGAGCAGGGGACAATCCTTAGCCAGATGGCCAGGCTTCTCGCAGTTGTAGCATGCTCGCTTGTCTGCACCCCCTACTCCCACTGCAGCAACCTGTGGGGGTGTACCTTGGCGACCACCGTGGCGTCCACCTCGATATTCTCGCCCCCCATAACGCTGCAGGCCACCGTGATCATCCCGCGGGAACCGCGATGGAGCAGGGTGGCTCCTAGTCTGAGTATGTGTCAGCAATGTAGACACTATCTGCTGCACTGGCAGTTGCTGCAGCATCGGCTGCAACAGTGCATACTCCTTGTCTACTGCCAGCAGCCTAGAGCGATATAGCTGATCAGGCACAGGTTCTCCTAGACCTCTCATCTGCTTCACTATGCCCACCACCTCATTGACATGCTTCTCTAGTGGCTTGCCTGCTTGTCTGGCACCACTGAGCTGTTGGTATAGCTTTTGTATCTCTACCTCGACAGAGGGCATGTACTTGGCATGCAGCAACGACCAGATCTCATGGACGAAACTGCAGTCAGACACGAAATCCCTATCCTCCTTTGGCAACGTGGTAAATAGCCAATGTTTGACCAGTTCATGTGCCTGGCTGTTCTGAGCCAGCGGATGATTCACCAGCAGGCTACTCTCGCCCACCATGTTAGCCCAACTCTCTACCTCTTTCGCAAACACTCTAAAGTGATCGTACTTGTGGCTCCACACCGGGAACTTGTGCTTCTCGACACGAGACTTCCCCGGTGCGGGCTTAGGCATTGCGAGCGACAGCGCGCTCGCGAGAGGGGCTACATCTATCGAACCGGCTGTTGCTGCCGCTCGAGACTTAAGTGTGGATCGGAGACGGGGGGTTGGCAGGAATTGGAGTAAAAAGTGCGCTATGATCATGAGATCGACCGCTCTGGAACAGAGCAGGGGCCTAACAGAACAGAAATCAGCAAGTGCCTCGAGCATTGAACTCACGTTGCACATGGTGCACACGAGACTGTACCAACCACCTAGGGCAATAACGGAAGACATTGCGATGCCAGATGGCTAGCGCTAAATGGCTAGCGCAGACTGGGCGCAACAGCGTCAGAGCATCATCGGTGGTGGCGCGTGGAGACATGCCGGACGACCTAGCTAGAGGAGGCTGTTGGACAGCCCTGCTGCCCCTCGGCACTTCCAACCACAGCGCGTGGTTGGACCACAGCGCGACCACAGCGCGGCCACAGTGTAACCACAGCGTGTGGTCGAACCGCCGAGGCCCACCCTGACGTTGTACGCCTCCTCCTACCGCCCCAACCCAATGACCTAGCCTGTTCTGTCTCAGCAAATGAGATACGTTGCAGAGGTATGCTCCTGTTCTATCTCAGCAAACTGCAGGGTCTATCGCTGAGTAAGTGTCTCAAACTGCTCCACCCGTTCGGCTGGAGCTGCATCCACATACTCGCCGCCCTGCTATTGCCCACACTCGGCCATGCAACTGCCATCTGCCACAGCATGCCAGCAGCTGCTTGCGTGCTGCACTGTTTGTTTGCTGCCTTTTTGGCAAGCTGGCTGCATAGTGTTTCAGCATCACAGCGGTACACCGCGGCACTTGGCATGTACGGACACAGATGTCGGGTAGATTCTGGCTGTTGGGCAGGTCCACGCCTGCGTGCCAGGGCTGGAATGTAAATGTAAATGAATATTGAATTACTTGTTGTAGCCGGTTAGGCCATTGACATCTGCGGCGAAGGTTTCGGGACCTAGGAGCCAAAGAGGTGCACCAACCGGAAACCCCCCTCAGACACGCGCATGCAAGTCACAGGGCGGACCGGTAGTCCTGTGCTATGCGAGTTGGTCACATGCCCGTGACCACGTGCGCACGCACGATCGAAACGGCTCATGAATACACCTCTCGCAACGCGATTTAAAACCGCGGGGCGAAAGGGATCCGCTTTTCCAGTCGCTCCGACCACTGGCCATGGACTGGACTGTGTTACACGGAGATGAACGCAAGAGCCCGGCAGCGAGGGCAATGGCAGGAAAGCAGACGACTAAAAACCCGGCCAGCAGGCAGCAACAAGCAGCAACAATCCCAGGCGAAAAGCTACAACGAACCGACACACCTGACACAACTACACCCACGCGGCCACTCACGCACACTCCCCCGCAGCCCACCACCGCGGCAACCACACCAAAGCCGTACACAGCGACCGTCCACACCTCGCACGACCGCCCGCCCCCAGCAAACTCGGCCACCACCAACCTCCCAACAGCGGCACCACCGCCACAGCCAGGCCTTTTCGAGCACTCCAACTCGGGCCCCCTGCCCATGAGAGCCCGGGGGCGCACGCCCCCCGCAGGTCGGGGCGTACCAGCCTCCCTACGACCGCCCGGCAGGGGCCTAAGCAGTGGGTTTCATCCACTACCGGGACAACAGCGGAACGCGTTGCATGTGCACTGCGCGTCACCACGTACGCCACAACCACACCAACATGTAAACAAACCGATTATTTATCCATGCCGATGCAAATGGCGTCGAAAGGCGATTCCGCGTCGGTACTACGACTCGGTAGATGCTATTGAAATGTGAATGTGAACACACAGCAGCTTTCCGCGACAAGAATGGTGAAGCAGGCTCGTGTTGAGGCGTTGAGCACAGCTCAAAATTAGATTTGAGAGGCTGAGGCAATGTTTAAGGCTCTGTAGGCCATGATAGATGCAGAATGGTTCATGTATAGTGCTGGGCTGGTGCAGTTGGGCAAGAGGAGCACATTGGGATTTGGGCCTCGGGGACAGGTTCCACAGATTGCAGACAATGATCTGAGGTAGTCTGGGGACCAGGACTGACGTGTTTTGATGCTCACCGTATCATACGTGCTGAAATGTGGCAAAATGGAGGTGTGAGGCTGTGGCGAGGGGTCGTGGTGGTGGGGTGCGGGAGTGTGCGTGTGTGTGGATGCGTGGGTGTGGTTGTGTCGGCTGAGTTAGTTCGTTGTGGCTTTTCACCCGAGACAGTTGCTGCTTGTTGTTGTTGTCTGCTTTCGAGGGGGTTTTGGCTGTCTGCTTTCCTGCTGTTGCCCTCGCTGCCGGGCTCTTGCGTTCATCTCCGTGTAACACATGATGTGCCCTGTGCAAACAGGCTGATGTTGTCCCGATTGTGGATGTCTAGCAACCTCAGGGCGAGGCGTGTAGGGCTCTTGTGACGCCGCATCGCTCACCCCGCGGCAGCGTGCGGCCACCCGTGGGAAGCCAGGGGGGGGCCATGGACTGGACTGTGCCGGTGTGGGCGCGATCGCACCCCGCGCGCGCTGAAGCGACCCTGGCCGTTTGCGTCCTGAACGACTGTAGGTGTGGACTGCTGTCAATCGCACGGCCCACAATAGGGTCGGGCGGGTGGACGGCCGTGCAGATGCCAACGTTGACGGGAAAACCTTCTGGAATACGCAAATTCCAGGAAATCCTATGGAATGCGGAAATAAAGTGCACAATAGTTCACTATAATGGCCAGGACAAATCCAAAATGGCGAGAGGGAACCAGCGTCCATTTCGAAAGCGAAAGGAATGAAACAGCGCTGACCTCAACTAGGATCATAAATGATCAAACCCTCTTACTCTGCCGCAACACAACGCTGCATCGCTTCCATTTTACGTCGGACCGCGGGATAATCAGTATATACGCATTTGACTTGTCACCATCATATCCTGCCTTGAAATTTGCTACGTTCACAACCGCATCAGCTCAAATACGTCGTCGAGGTGATGGGGAATTGTCTATGTGGTGCCGGTGAAGAGGCCAACGCTAGACAGCACGGCCTTCACGCCAAAGAGTTAGCTACAAATCGAGACAAGTTCTTAACGATTGACGAAGTTGCAAATGCGTTAAGAAAGGTTGGGCTAGAATCTAGCGAGGTTTGGCTTATCTTCATGTTGGACGATGCAGCTGTCCTGTTTGCAAGGGTCCGTCTGATGCATTGGCGAAACTTTTACTGCGTGTTCGGTTCCTGTGCAGCTCGTGGTGTGCATCGACTTTACCAAAAGCAATGAGTCCAATGGCAGGTGCTTTGGTGGTACGTCCTGCATCATATGTACTTGAATGGTCGAACCATTTGGGCAGTACCCACTCAGGTCCAGCGGGATCTCTCATTATTGAATGTGCAAATTTATTGATGCCAACTGGTCCGCCGTGTCTGCTCTACCTCTGCAGCTGCAGACGGCCTGGTTCGGCCTCCCACAAGCGGGGCCTTGTGGTGCAGGGAAGTGCTTGCATGACGTGAGTGATGGTATTAATCCATACACCATGGTTCTGACGGCGATTTGCCGCACTTTCGCTTCTTTTGATGACGACCAGAAGATTGCTGCATATGGATTTGGAGGTGCGGGAGTCACAACCCATGCACGCACACTTTTGAAACGATGTTGCCGAGTTGGTGCTGCAGTTTTACGCAGGTGTCATAGTTTCACAGATTGTGGGTGTATGAATTGCAGATGCTTCGACCCACGAGTCTTCCTTGTTCAGCTTTTTGCCAGATGATCAACCAGTTCACACTCTGCCATCTCTCCTGAAGGCCTATCGCCAAATTGTGCCAGGAGTTCAGCTGAGGCATGCATCCTAGCTCCAGCTTGCCCTGATCGCATGATCTGCAACGCTAACACAAAATGCCAAAAGACGGTCGCGTGTGGGTTGGCGAATCGACAATGATTGGCTGATGGCACGGTGTGCTAGAATGCATTAAGCTCCCGATTTTGTGTACTGGACACTGATTCTGCTGATTATACTACCCGTTCCCACGTTGTTTGCAGCAATTCTGCTCTTTTCTGGTTGCTGCTGCTTGATGCCACCTACGAAATACCGCATACCAAACGTCAAGCTTTGTGATTGTATTCAGATCTGCAGAAACACATCTTACCTTTGCAGTGGCCCAACAAGCTTTGCTCCTGCAATCAACAATGCGATGCACATCGTCAGAAGGTCGGGCGGTAGATTCCATATTTTGGTCTTGATCGCAGATGGGCAAGTAGCACCTGGTCAATGCATGGAGCAAACCAAGATTGCTATAGTTGAGGCATCACAGTATCCACTCTCGATCATCATGATTGGAGTCGGTGATGGTGAGAGTCACTACCGTCGGTAGCTTTTTTGTGTTGTGCTGCACATGCGCTACATGTGTCTGGCAAAGCACACAAGTGATGCATGTGCAGGTCCATGGGATGACATGAAGGAGTTTGATGACAGCCTGTACGCGCCATCTGCATATTTTTTGCTTTCAAACCGCTTTCAGTCCTGTGTCACAGACGGCACAGCGCACAGTCACCGTTGTGAAGGTTGTGGCGAACATATAGGATGCAGTTCACAGACATGGACTGGGCCGTTTCCCGGGGCCGCATCCGTAGGCAACTTCCAACTGGACACGAAATCCACATGGACTCATTTGTATGAATTTATGGCACCGTCTGGTGACACCGTCTAGTCACAATTCGTTTCATGCCACCGTCTGGTCACAATTCGAATCGACTTGACTCTGCACACCAGCACACTATGGAAGTGCATCCATTGTGCTGGCAGATGTGGCATGGAGGTGGCCGAGGCAGGGCAGATTGTCACCTTACATCTGTGTTCGTATGTTGGTGGAAGTGGCTCGTCACGTAAGGGTTCTTGTTGCTCTGGACTTGGCATTGGACCAAGCACACTTATTGGGCAAGCGTGTGCAGGCCGGCTAGACGCTGGGACAATTTTCAATTCTGCTGCTTCACAGAACTACATGCGCACGGGGCAAAGCACAACTGGTCCGAGGCAAAACTAGAGGCACAGTTTGCGCTCTTGGTATGGCCCCTGAGCCATCGCTGCTTCCTAGTCCTGGGACTTTGAAACACATGCATATCCTGTGCAAAGAATGATTTGAGGACTCCGTAGAACGCATGTGTTGCGGGTGCTCTTGCACTGTCAAACATCACACTCTTGGCACTGTCATAGCGCATCATTGTGGTATATATGCAGACAGGTATGTGTCCGCAGTGTAGGCCCTGATGGAAATTCCTGACCAGTATGCCACAATTTGCAAACGTGGTCTGCTGGGGCATGTTCCAGATAGGCCACCGCCTGACCTCCCAGGAATCCTGAACCCTCCATGCTTCCCATATGCACTTCAATCCTGAGCTACACCTTGATGTCAGAGAGGCATGGGCGGAGCGGTGTACATCATCGGAGGCTCTGGTGCCATAATCCTTTCCGATTCGTGATGACGAGTCACACTGGCGTGTGGCGGATCGCGCCGCCAACAAGCTGGACCTGAAGTAACCTGCATGTGGACGACTCTGCAGCATTTTGCTGTCAGCCTCCAAGGGGAGCTCGGTGCACCGCTGTCAGACAGGACCGAAGCACCTGGTGACAGTGGAACATTGGCGAATCCCCAATGGCAAAACAATAGTAGATAAAGCGCAGTGCTGCTCACAGCGGCTGGGCCAATGTTTGAACCTTGGATGCATCTCTCCATAACTGGGGGGATCAGGAATTATGTCCCAGGGCGCAAGGCACACGCAAATGCAAGCCGTGCTGCAGCATGCTGTGCTGGAAACATACATCAGCAGTGTTGGTGGTTGTATGTTGGAGTACCTTGCAACAGCACCATGTGGTTGCCATATTGGCCGCTTTTGGACACGGAGCAGAGGAGCATGTGGTTCTGTAAAAACAGCACACCCGCAAGATCGAGTATCACGCCGAACCCAGGTGAGCATTGGCCACAGCACCCTGGCAAACAGGGGCGGAGTGACGAACAACACGCACCACCGCATCATTCACACCCACAGCAGACTTGACCCACGAGCACCCCCCGCCTGCCAAACCCAGCATGTAGCCGAGCCCAACGAGGCAGCCACACCACACACACAACCACGTGCGCCGCCTTGGACGCAGAGGGCAGACACGTGCGCAGTCACCCACGTCACAGCAAAGCCACCAAGTGAGTGTACATGGCACAGACGACACATGAAATAGAGGCCGGCAGGGCAGCCGACAGGTTAGCAAGGAAAGGCATCAGGCAAACCGCCGGAGCTAGCTCGCAGTTCGTCCGGCAGAAAACGGCGTGGGCTGCCACATCGTCCGCAACGGCGTACGAGAGGGTGGCCCAACTACACTGTGGAACTCCGAACCCGCCACTCCAATCCTGACTCAGTTCTAGTGGTCGACTAGGATCCTACAGCGGTTGGTGTACACATGGCGTGCACAGCTGCCATGGAGATCAATTCAGGCTCAGCAGGAGTGGCTACACGCACATCGATGTAGCAACGTGACGGCGCATGCATGCGTAGACAAGGAGTCGGGGGCATTATATCAATAGCAGCATGTAGATGTCATAAACCTGTAAATCGCGGCCTGTGCCTTTGGGATCCTGTGCAAACTGTAGCTATGCGTTGTGGTTGGTGCTATCACATTATACCTGGCTGGTTGATAGGTCTCTGCCGTGATAGCGCCTCTGTCTTCGTTGGAGGGTATATGCATGAGACTTGACTGGAAGAAGGGTGATTACACTACGATCTGTAGAGCCTATACATATTAAAAGCGCCATTCAACGTCTCATTCGGATATGATCAGAATCATTGTCTGCTCGCATGCAATCTGCATGCATTGCTCGTGCATGTGGGGAGCTAGAAGTCGGAGCAGCGACAACAGTGGCAGCAACAGCGGTAGCAGCAAGACAAGTAAGCTGCAGTCATTGTGATAAGCTTGGCAGGTAGCAGCAGTGGCAGCAGCGGACATTGTACATAAGCGGGTGCATGCAGTGGCGCTCGTAAGTAAGGGCAGCAACAAGCAGCAGCAACAGGCGGTATGCATACATACTAGTGTTGAGCAGGAGCAGCAGCATACAGCAGCTGCAGTGGGCAACAGCGTCTTGGCATCGATGCGTTCTGGAGGAGTGAATGGTGCATTGCGGTGTTTCACAGGAGCAGCAGTATTTGAAGCAAGTAAAAGCAAGAAAAAGCAGTATTTGAAGCAAGCAAAAGCAGGTGTCTCATCGGAGCAGTAGTATTTGAAGCAAGTAAAAGCAGGATCCGGATTCAAGACAGCAGCTGGCGGGGCGGGAGCGCATGTAATCAGGGCCCACAGCCTTGCTAGAGGTGGCAGCAGTGGAGCCAGCAACATGCCGCAGCCATGGCGGCAGCCAAATCATATTATGGCTGTGCCAATCTGAGGTAGCGCCGTGACTTAGAGGTGACACGATGCAGGAGGCAGCATGCACCCTCGTGAATTTGTGACAAATTCGCAAAAACAGATGGCATGCAGCAGGCGTAATGCTTGCAGCGGTAGTGCCTGCTAATGTGACAGTATGGCGACCGCAATTACCATTCCTTTCCTCAGTCACCCTTGTGCTGATGACTTTCTGCGTCACTCACCCTGCCTGTGGCCGCTGTACTAGGCTTGGGGTACCTCGCGTGGCAGAAACGGCTTCTGGGGTGTCTGGCCTGCGAGCATGTGCGCCGCTGGATGTGGCTGTTGTGTGGCCACCCCATGGACCCACCTGCGTCCATGGCCGAGATGGGCTGCTTGAGCCTGCTAAAGCTCCCTTTGCTCCCCTGGCTAGTGGGGTCAAGCGTGTTGCAACACCCTTGTCGGTGACCTTTCCATAAGCTGTGCGTTGCTCCGTGCACAATGCAACACAGTTGTCACTACGCCAATAGCAGATCAAAACGGCGTGATCGAGATGCATAAGCAGATCATCAACACACTGCAGATGCAGCCGACTAACACCCATGAATAGGAAGTTTTGTTTGCAGGGCACGTTTCAAACTGTGCCAAAATAAACCTGTCTATCATTGTCAGCAAGCGTGCAACCCGTCAGGCCGTTGCTCAGCTTTCAATTTTTGAATCTCGTCAATGACTTTGCGCCCCTTGTCCTTTGCAGGGCCCCCGAAATCTTGCAGCCTCATGGCATATGTCTCTGCATCGGGGAAGCGCCGCTTCCTCAAGCAGAACTCAGCCATAAATGTTAGCGCATCCACAGCGTCCTGCATACACCTCAATCCCCGTCCCAATCGCAGCCTCATGTCACTCCATCATGTCGTGAGTTTGTAGCAACAGTGCGCGGGACGTTCATCCATGCCAGACACACTGTAAGCGCCGGCAACTGTGGGTGTCCGTCTGCGCTGCAGCTAATTGGCTGAGGGGTGATGCTGTAGCCCAGTGCAGACATTGAGCTGGAACGTGCACGTTGTGCTGTGCGATATTGAGAGTGTTCTGAATCGAATGAGATGACATACAGCAGCTTTAGCGGGTGTGTCTGTAACCACACACACAGAGTTGTGAGGTGGTGCATCGGATGTGCAACTGGCAGGACTAGCGCATAACGACACTCTGTAACCACACACACAGACATGTGCTCCTAGCATGACTGCCACATGGCACCACCATGTAACACACACAGACATTATGCGATGCAGGAACTACTTGCTGCTTCAATCTACTTCAAACAAGAGGGCAGAGGAGTGGGATGCAGGGGCGAGCAGAGCGCCAGGGGGCATGCCTGGCCAGTGCTATTCTGCTGGTCGATGTGTTCAAGGTTCTGCTTGTAGCAGCTGAAGGCTGCCTCATGCTGGTTCATGAGCTTGTACAGCTCCGCGAGCTTGTGCAGCACAATGTTCTCGTGGTCTCCGCTCGTCACTGCGCGCCGGTAGCACTTGGCCGCCGCATCGTACAGCTTCAAGTGGTCGTGCGAGTAGCACTGGCCCATCGCCACCTTCACACAGCAGCACTCTCCGTGTCGGTCACGGCTGCTGTACGCACCGG
>JALKAD010000478.1:0-13415 GCA_024500015.1 Ulva compressa | reverse complement strand
GCCATCAGAGCACGGTAACAGTCTTATACATTGACTAGAAATTGCTCTGTTTCATCGCAGACGTTTTGATACGCGTGATCATCATCCATACGCATTGAAGCTCATGCCTCCCGGTGAGGATGATGCTTGTGCTAGCACCAGTGACACTACTATCACACCATTGCCCGTCCATGATAACATCCTACATATAACCCTCTTACTGTGCATTGCTTATAGCACGTGGTAAACCACCTCCTTGATGTCCATGCCCTTGGTGTGCAAGGGCAGCTTGTGCTCAAGGTACAAGCAACCGCAAGAAAACATGCACATTAGCCCCACCCGCGGCGCCACAAATGTCACTATAATGTATTTAAGTAAAATCTTGCGTCTTTCACCCGTTTCCATGCTTCATAGTGCTGCAATGGAGGGAGGCAGCCAACAACCACAGCACCTTCACACGTACACACACACCGCACCACAGACCGCACACGCTCAGAAACAACGCAGGCCTACTTGAATATCATATATTTACATCATCAACGTTACAGCGCATAAAAATGCTCAATCCCCAAAGAGTCCCCAGGCTGGAACAGGTTCCCCACCTTACCTTCCCCACCCGGGGTGGGGTACCTTGTCGTGGACGCTCAGTACTGGCTGAATCTATCCATCTAGAAGTGACTGTGTACCAGTGGCTAAAGATGCACGTGCGTGAAGATACTTTCAACGTTGCACTGTCAAAGATGTAGAAGGTACACTGGAGATATCTGGAGATATCCGCATGCATGCATGCGGCACAGCGCCAAGCGCCGTATAGTTTAATTGCTTGAAACGCTCGCTAATTCACCTTTGGCAATGCGAGTTGTATACAACGACTGCAAAGTCACGTGTTTTTATGCGAGTTGGTAACAAACAAATGCAAAGTCACGTGTTTTTAGTGCGGATGGTAACAAACAAATGCAAAGTCACGTGTTTTTAGTGCGGATGGTCACAGGTCGGAGCCGGTGCCGTCGAATGCAAGGCACACCTTGCGCCCCCGGGCTCTCATTGGCAGGGGGCCCATGGTGGAGTGCTCGAGTGGGACTGGCCGTGGTGGCCGAGTTTGCTGGGGTGGGCGGTAGTACGAAGTGTGGCTGGTCGCTGTGTGCGGCTTTGCCGTGGTTGCCGCGGTGGTGGGGTGCGGGGGAGTGCGCGTGTGTGTGGATGCGTGGGTGTGGTTGTGTCGGTTGTATCGGTTGCTTGTGGTTTTTTGCCTGAGACAGTTGATGCTTGTTGCTGTCTGCTTGCGGGGGTTTTGGTCGTCTGCAATCCTGCTATTGCCCTCGCTGCCGGGCTCTCGCGTTCATCTCCGTGTAACACTTTCTTCTGCAAAGTTGCAAGAAATGTCGGATGCTTCTTGATAATTCATGTACGACCGAGGCAGCTTGGCAAGGGTGTCCAGCAGCTTGTGGGAAGGGGAGTCATGATTCAAGCCGTTTGTCACATGATGCACATCTAACCCAAGAGCATGTGCAACAGCACGATACGGAAACATCATAATTGCACTCATGCGCTAGAGCTTCAACACCATGAAGAAGATCTCTGCCCAACATTTGCCATTGCCACATGGCCACATGGCTGAAAAACCATGTGCTTCACCTAAAGTCATTATGCATCATCCAGAACTTCTGCAGAAATATGCATGCACTTTGTCCGACAACACAAGCGGTCGCTTTCCCGCATTCGGCCTCGGGCTGCTGCGCGTGCGGTAGCTAGTGTGGCCCGTGGATCCGATTGAAGTCGACCCCGCACATCCTCGTTCTGCTGCATGACGCCGGGCCACCGTCCAGGGACCGCTGCTCCCCGCGCCGATCGCGAGGGGTGCACGCCCCCGGGCTTGCTTGGGGGATGTTGGGGCTGGCATGCGGGCGCTTGGATGGAGCTGTGTGCACGCCGGTGTCCGTGAGTGGGGCTGGGTGTGGGTAGCCTGAGTCCAGCCGTGGCTGCCAGCAGGCGGGAGGTTCCGCGCGGTGTGGCTGGGTGGAGTGTGTGGCATTGGCGTGGCTGTCGTGGTGGTGGTGTGAGCTGGTGTCAGATTTTGGCAGTGCGTTGTCGTTAGTGGGTACCCGCATTTCGCTGCCTGCTGCTGGCCGCTTGCTGGGATTCGGTTGCTTGCTTTCTTTTTCTGTTGCCCTCGCTAGCGCTGCGGGGCTCCTGCATCGATTTCTGTTGCCGAATGCTTCTTGTCGTTACAGAGGAAATGTAAGTCAAAACCTCACTGATGTGCCTGCCCTGATATAGGCACAAGCACCACACCAGAATCAATGTCCTACTACAGACATCGCACTTGTCTTGTGCTCTGCATGTCTCCATGCGCAGATAATGCTCTGCGTCTGGAACTCTCTACACCACGTGTCCTAGATCCTAATGGAATGTCCAAGATACTTCCAGATACTTCCAGATGTTGACTCACTCCCAACAATGTCCGTGTAACAAAAACGGTTGCTACCTCAATAACAAGCTCAACCGGCTGGCCTGGGCGCCACTGAGACCTAGACCAAGAGATATATTTTATACTCCACCTCTATGTATAGTCCACACACTCGCTCATCCAAGCACTATACTCCACCTCTATGTACAGTCCACACACTCGCTCATGCGTTGTTTGTGTGTGTCTGTGTGTGTATGTGTGTGTGTGTGTGCATGCACATGTGTGTGTTCGCTTTCATGCCAGCGCATGTTTGAGCGAAATCTTTCTGGCACTAGCTCGTGCGGAGAGTAGCCTTGGTACTTGCGATGGGCTGTATGTCTTTCTGCGTGTTGCCTGGTCTGTTGCCTCGGCGCTGCTGGGTCCTAGATCTATCACCGTGTAACACACTCGCTCATCCAAGCACTTGCCACCCCGCCCGGACACACCCCATCCCCGCAAGCTCATGCTGGAAGGGTGTGGCCTACAGGTGTGATCGGATAAGCATGTAGCCATGCCAGTCGGCACAAAGCCTGCGCCTCGAGTGATCAATCATAATCGTGCGAGCAGAAGCGGCAATAGTGACTGGCGTTGGGCCAAGAGTTCAATGAACGGCGGTCCTGACGACTCTGCTCAATCTCATTGAGCCCCTGGCCTGTTGCACCGCCCCTGAGGCCATGCTCCGTCGCATACGTGCTGGTGATCCCACCCCGGAGCGGTACTGCCCCGCATGAGGGTGCCATACACGCGAGCGCCAGCATGACAACAAGCAGTGTCTGCGCAGCTTGAAGCCACCTGCAGCGGTACAACCGTGTCAAACAATGTCTGCTGGGCTGATACCATCACGGCTTTCACCATCGGCATGAATTTGGGCATCCGTGTCACATGCATGTCACACCAAACACACACACACAACAAAACACAACCAACAACACCACACCCTGTTGAGATTGCATATATACCACTAGACGCAATCATGACGTCGCGACTGCAGATTGCAGTATGGTATAGTACTGCATCTCAACACACATGCATGCCATGGTGTCCCACCTCTGCTCATCAGCAACCTGCGCAACTGGTTATGCCTAAACATGTGTTACACCGAAACATGTGTTACAACATGTGTTACAACGTGATAGACCAAGGCCCCAGCTGGGCCCTGCAGCTCCTAGGGAAGAGACCATGGAACAAAACAAACAAGCACAAGCAGCACAGGCATGGTGTACATCAGCATGCACAGCAGTTACAAGGAACACAATCAGCAGCTCAAACACACGTGTATCAGGCGCAATTTTCTACTGTGCACAGTATCCAACATGTACCTGGCCCAACAGCCACAGGCAGTGCACGCCCAACACACCCAGCTGGAATGCAATTACTTGCCGCAGAAATGCTGCCACTTGCCGGGTGCTGTCCTGAACCAGACCGAGGCAAAAACATACACAGCAATCCCTGCTGCAGTCACGATCGGGGGTCACTGCAGCAGAAGGTACCTAGTTAACGCTGAGCTAGCATGTCGAGCTAGCATGTGGATCTGCTGCAGAGCATGCATGGGGCCAGACAGAAACCACAACAATCCAAATGTCCGGGAAACCTGTCAATTGACATCAATTGAATGCAAACGTAAGCATGTTCTGCACCGGCACTTGGAAGTTGCAAAGACCACCAAAACTTGTTGAACGTTGGCTGCAGCCACAGCGATTGCACGGGCCTCCGTCTGACATTATTATTCAACCTCCCCATACCTGAGCCACAATTGTGCTACACTCACTGGCACAGCCACCACGGCCCAACTTAGACATTTAATGCCACTGTATACTATATTCGCTATAGTTCACGGTGACCAGGTGACCAGGTGACCATGAGTCGTCTGCAACATGGACAGAAACTATGTGGTTCTATGCCCCCCCTGCATGCTATGGGGCCCCCCTGCGCCCCCCTGCATGCCGTGGCCGCACGGCTGCGGCGCCCGGGGAACGTTACGTAAGCGGATTGCTGCACAGCAAACGGATTGCTGCACTGTAAACGGATTGCTGCACTGTAAACGGACTGTAAACGGATTGCTGCACTGTAAACGGATTGCTGCAACAGATTGCTGCAGCGGATCGTAAACGGATTACAGAACGTTGTAACTCACATATGCGTGATGCAACGGGGACTCTACGCTGGCTGTACACAAGGCGATACATGGTAGTGGTACGTGGCCGAGCTAGCGCTAGCCGGCTTTCCCAAGCGTTGGCAATATTGCAACCTATGTTACACGGAGCTCAAGATCGACGCAGGCCTACGCCGATCTCCGCTGTTGCCCTCGACGAGCTCCGCAGCAGAGCAACAGCGAGCAAGCAAGCAACCGAATCCCAGCAAGCAATATTGCCAAGTATGTACAATATATGCAATGAGCTCGCGAGCCACGACGTACCACTAACTGACACAACTTGTGTCAGTTGAACGTTGGACCGTGAAGGGGCTTATTATTACATGTAGATGGTCTTCGAAGACATGAACGCGCGTTATGTTACAGTTTATCAAGACGTCTTGATTGTGGTCGACCAAACAAAACAAATCTAGCATCACGCCACACTGAGTTATGAGGGCTGTGGGTTGCATTTTCGCATGCATTGGGCCGATCGCGCACAGGCACAACGGTGGCTAGCCGACACCATATACGATGTCTCCGTGTAACACCATATATGCTGATTAGATACATATGTTGAACACGCTGATATAGCGGCCAGGCGCGCGCTGCCCCACTTCGCTGCCGCTCGCGCCAGGCGCTGATGGACTTGGGCATGCCCAGTACCTGTGGCGCTAGCTGTGGCTAGCCGTGATGAAACTACGTGTCTGATTACCAATCATTAATGTCTGTGATGATTCTGGTATTTAGACACTATACCACGAATCTCATGTACATCGCGATGTGACTGTGATTGAGGCATTCACCGACTCAGACTACGCAGGGGACCCTGATTCTCGCAAGAGCACATCCGGTATGGTGTTGCTTATGAATGGCGGGGCCGTTGCATGGCGGTCCAAGCTGCAGACTGTTGTGGCTGCGTCGACATGTGAGGCTGAGTACATTGCAGCAGCTGCTGCTGTGAAGGAGCTGTTGTGGGCGCGTAAGCTGATAGGTGAAATGCATGGAGTGATGCCACGTCTTAGGCTGTATGGGGACAATCAGTCTGCTCTGGTGTTGATGCGGCAGCACACCCCGGGAGCAGCTGGTAGGACTAAGCACATAGATGTTGCGTTCCATTTTGTCCGCCACCGTGTCATGCAAGGCGACATTGAGGTGGTGTTTGTGAAGACTGGTGAGATGAAAGCCGACATGCTGACTAAGGCAGTGCCGGGACCAGCACAGGCTGCTGGGGCTGAGGGCATGGGTCTTCAGATGCTCTGGGAATAGATGCATGGGCTGGGACTGTAGAATGTCAAATGTCGTGTGGATGATCATTCAGGGGGAGTGTGATGATTGAGTGATTCTAGGTCAATAAGAATGATCATGCCGTGTTTTGGTGGACATGCACTTAGATTGTGTGCATGGGTCGTGCATGCATTGCGTGGGGTTGTGCATGCATGAGCATTGTGTCTAGAGGCATCAGGCCAGTGCAGTTAATAGTTGCTCTCTGGATCTCATGGTGATGCACTTGTGGTGTGGCAGGTACTCTTGCTGCGACTCTGCACGCACCATGTTGATGCACGTGTGCACAGCAGCATGGTCGCTTTTGCTGCGACATGTTGTGTGGATCAGAGCGTAGGTGCCATGGGAGTATAATTTGAATGCCGGTATAGCGGGGCAGATGTTCATGTGAGGAATATTCAACATAGAGAAATATGCTGTGGAGGTTTGCTGGTGGAGGGTATATAAGCGCTGTGCAAGGTCAGTGTAGACATCGTGACTCAATCAGATGTCTACATGCAACCTGCACAGGTGAGCTACCCAAACCCATGCATGAGACTCGTTTTTAGGTCTGTGTGTCTGTCTGGGAAGCATGCGAATTTACATGCTACATATTGTGGTTCTGATGCAGGTGTAGTGTGAACTGGTCAAGCCAATAGATTGACGTACACACTCTGATACACCTGATCTCATCACAGGTATAGCCCTCCTATACTGTAAACATCGTGACTCAATCAGATGTCTACATGCAACCTGCACAGGTGTAGTGTGAACTGGTCAAGCCAATAGATTGACGTACACACTCTGATACACCTGATCTCATCACAGAGGCGTTGGCTAGGCTCAGAGCTGCTGACTTAGCTACCGCCACCTGATTCCGAGGTGCAACCTGCACCAGGGGGGCTGGCACTCATGACCTCTAGAGGTCCCAGCGATGGCGCGGACCCCCTGTGAGCCCCAAACAGACTTTGGGACGTCCATAGGCCATAACTATATGTCCTAAAGCCGCCTGTACCTTCATTTGCGATCTTTGGGGAAACAGGCAGTATCCGGCCAAATCAGGGCAAATGTTTGGGGGAATCTGCATGTTTCCCCAAACCGTCCCCAAACAGTGCTAGGGGTATTCTATGACCCCCCAAACAACCTGCCAAGCTCTCAAAGTGATCATCGGGGCTTGCTAGGTGGTCAAGCACGATGCACCATCATATAGCTCATTCACAGCGCCTCAAGCCACCATCCCCTCTCGCCACATGCTCCACGAGTCCGCATTCTGTGGCGCACAGAATGCATCCAGTACTGCTGGTAGTACCATCATTACTTTCATCCCATCTAATTGCATATCATAAATGCCAGGTGCAGCTGTCTGCGTGAAGCCATGAGCAAGCTCTGCTGTGACTTTGTTGTTTCCAGTAGATGAAGAGTGGACAGCTGGAAAGTCTGTAGATGGAGCTCACACAAATTCGTCGTGATAATTTTTGTGCAGAGGTATCAATTGCACATATGATAGGTCAAAGCATACGTATGGACCTATGAAATATGCACTGATGGAGAAGTGGGATTTGGACATGAGCACAAGCCTGCATTGTCAACACCATGCTCTATAAGCTGCGTTTGTGTCAAGTTCGGTGTGAGGTAAGCTGTGGTGTTCGTGCTCTTTCTTGTGACACCGCAGCTCATCTCCAAAACGAGACAAGCATGTAGCCACATGAAATATGCACTGGTGGAAATGGAATTTGGACATGAGAACAAGCCTACATTGTCATCACCATGCTCTATATGCTGCTTTTGAGTCAAGTTCGGTGTGAGGTGAGCTGTGTTCGTGCTCCTTCTTGTGACACCGCAGCACATGCCGTCCTCAAATCATCCTTGGCAATAGCGCCCTGTACTACTTCATAATTATGGTCTAACGTCTCTAGAAGTTCCACCAACGGCGGGTAGTGAATGTGCGTTGCACCGGCAGGCATTCCGCAACTTGACTGCAGCTGCTGACCGCGGACCAACCAGCAACGAAGGTCGAGATCACATGTGTAACACCATATCAATATCTATAGTGTTTTAGAGGTATGGCACATGCTTTGGGATAGACTGTGCGTGTTTGGGAGAGAATGGACGTCATTTAGCGCGAGTTTGGGGAAATGCGCTGTTTTCCCCAAAAAGAGCGCGAATGTTTGGGGGATTCGACGAAACGCCCCAACACCCTTCAGAAGGCTTCAGGACATATAGGTATGGTCTATGGGCGTCCCAAAGTCTGTTTGGGGCTCACAGGGGGTCCGCGCCGTCGCTGCCATGGAACCACTGGTGGTCATGAGTGCCAGCCCCCCTCCTGCACCGGCCCAACCAAACCAAGGCACCAACACGCTGGCCGCCAGTGATGGGAAACATTAACACTTAGTTAGGGAATCCTGGGCCTAGCGGCCACCACTTCGCCATCTTCATCCGCCTGGGCTGCACACTGCTGCACAACATGTACAATAGCAGTGGCGGTGCTTCCAGGTGCATGGCTGCAGCTGGCCCAAGCCTGATCTGACATAACAACACTGTTTAGCTACAGAAAATGGATCCAGCTTGGGCTGATTGATGCCACAAGCGTACGGCTGGTCGCATGCCAAGTGCTTGTAGCAAGCCCAGGCCTCTCCACGTCGCGGAACAGGTCAGAAACTGCATCCTTAACATCACACAGGCCATTGCGGCAACACTTGTCCCCGCCATGTACCCTCATACCCACCATTGTGGCTGTTTGGGTCCCTGTGTCTGAGTGCCATTTTGGAAGAATTAAGGGCCTGTGCACATCGATCCCGAGTCCCTTATCAACGCCTCACTTGGCACGACGCACCTGTCAGCATCCCCGCCGCGGCTGACTGCATGACCACAATGACTGCGCTGCACGCACTTTCTCGCCATCAGGGCAGAAGGCACCGTAAAAGGGCTGCAGAGAGTAAATAAATCATTACAGTATGTTATATGATTAGTCTGTATGAGTTTCGTTGCGTTTGGCTGCCCTAGGCGCATGGGAATTCGCACCGAGGCGACCGGTGCACTACAAGAACGAGTTGCACCCGGATTGCCATGCGGGCTCCGAATCTGCCCAAATTTGTGATCCGGGACCTCGTTTGACCGATTCGGCCGGTTCGACACGGGCCGAGCTCGCCCGAATGATCCGGGCGACCCGTGCATGGGCGATGCGGGCGGTCCGATGCGGGCCGAGTGATCCGGGCGACTCGTGCATGGGCAATGCGGGCAGTTCGATGCGGGCCGAGTGATCCGGGCGACTCGTGCATGGACAATGCGGGCAGTTCAATGCGGGCCGCGTGATGCGGGCAACTTGTGCATGAGCGATGCGGGCAGTTTGATGCCAGCGCACTGGCCTGCCTTCATTGCCACTCTGAACGGACAACACGTTTGGCCCAGCGCCACAATCATGACAGTCGTGCCAGTGTGGCTGTCGCGCATAGAAGAACACCCACACGTAGTCGTCATGTACAAGATCAAGAACATTGGCTGCAATCATTCAGTTGGCCGCAGGTTCATTGGCATCCCTGAACATTGACGCGCTGGTACTGACTGTGATATTAGTGTTGTTCACGTTGGATTATCGCGCCAGGGCATGTACGCCTGCATTCGAACAGCGGATCGACTACAAGTAAGCTCGAATGGAAACATGCGAGTGCGCCACATTGGATCAGAGGTTGTCAGTGGCGCCAAGAAGGAAGAACAATCAGCAGCTCCTGGCCTGGTACGTGTGCATTGCAACCAACACTGTACAATGTTCGCCAATATCAAAATCATCTCGTCTATGTTGCCGTTCACAACCAGTCAGGGCTACAAGGCCCCAGTTGCAGCTGGTATTTCGGTGTGATGGAATGGAGCTGTATTCTCATAGGTTGATTTCCGCCACAAACGCCCCATGAGGCCTCACCTGGTACCCACGATTTTGCCTCGCATGTGGAAGGAACAGGCACTACAGACATCTAATCCGCTGGCGATCTTTGCCATCAAGCTTTGTTGCTCATGGCTGAGAGTGGCACTCCTCTCGTTCAGAGCTGTTGCAAACAAATGGATCGGCCACAGTGGCTTGCAGAGACGGCAAGTGCTGCACTACAGTTGGTCAGTTGGATTAAGACGTGTCTACATTATTGAACTCGTTTTACTTTAACATGGTGGGGAGAAATGACCAGAATCTACCAAGATCAGACTCTTGCTGTCATCGTCACATCGTGTTTGCCACTGTCTGATGCGCCCGTTCACAATTTATAGATGTGCAGGAGTAGATTTGTGAAACAGCAACATGGAGTGAGTGTGCATGATGGTACCGCCTCACGACTTTGAATATTCATGACATGGATCGAGCCTGAAGCTCACGGCACCAACTCTTCGACATGTGGATCAGCATGACCCAGGATCAGACCCATGATCCAGCCAGCACCCAGCCCTCCCCACCGTGGCTGCGACTCTGCTGCAGCCACCAGCACCCCCATCCCATGGCCACCACCGCTCCTGCAGGCTGTTCTGTCTGGATAGCTCTATGAGAGCGACACAGGTTGCCATCTCTGCAGACGGCGCCAGCCTCAAAGTAGGAGGAGAAGAAGGCCCACAAGAAATAGCCAGTTCCGAAGGCTGCAAAGGTGCCGTCCTAGTCACATGTTCACATGTCCTGCCTGCTACAGATGCAGCGGAAGACCAGTCCAACGTGCAATGCTAGCATGGCTGCAGGAAAAACCAGCAACAGGTGACCCCAAGAGGAACCAAGGTACCTCAGCAGGATTGAATCAGGATTCAAGCGTCAATTGTTGTGGCGAAGCTGAAGACACTATCAACGTGGGTGAACACCGGATGCACAGCCACAGAAGACCGAGGAAGAAGGCCAAGAAGATGGATCTTTAGGTACGTCTTCAAGATCTGTCTAGTCAAATTCTATCTGCTCAAGATTGCCTTACTTACTTGTAGCTGGTTGACCTTACCAGTGCATTGAAGTGCTGCAGGAGGTTAGCTGACAGTGGTGGTGTGCGGGCCTAAGTTCTGAACGAAGGAAATAAGCAAGGCAGGTGCCTAAGAGACGCTAGAAAAGACGATGATGATGCATTGCTTCAGGTCGAAGGGTAGCTTTGAGTACGATGCTTGTGCTGCGCTGGAACAGCGCCGATGTACGTCTAGCATGGAGTATCAGGCCTGTGGACGGCGATGATGACAATTATTGATGTAATAAAGTGTATAATACATGATTCACGCATTAATACGCCCTGTACTAGCCGCATCGCCCATGGCGCGGTCTCCCGTATCGCGACAATAGCCCGGATTTCCATACGGGTCGAGCGATCCACGGCCGAATGGCTGCAATTCGGGCACAGGACAACTGCGAAATCGGAGCGTAAACGCATCCAAAGAGCTGGATTAGGTGGCAATAGAACAGCAGAATGTATCCTGTAGTCAATGGTGATCAAGCGCGGGGCTCCTCGGGCATTTCTGCAATGGCAATTGTGCAGCTCTTGGGCTCGTCCCTGAAGCACCGGCGAGCACAGCATGCCCGAACAACACTAATAAAACGTTAGAAGGAATCTAACTAAGACTTTTATGATGTCACTGTCATGTCTGCTCGGCATCGTGACCCAGCTGACACATGCGGGGAGTGTTGGAGATGGGAGGCACCTCACCAGCAATCCTCTGTGGCTCGCACAGATGCTGTGATAGTCAATGGGGATGGATCCTATGTGTAATCAGGGGGTATAGCAACTCATGAGGTTCATCTGGGAGTGCAAAAAAGGTGTATCAACGCAGTGCCGTTGGGAAGTAGCAGGGAGCTGCACAATGCTCATATCAGACTGAACGAGCTCGTTGCAGCGTCAGACAACACAAGCCCGCCCACAGTGGACTCGAATAGCCCACATATGCACTTGCGCTGGTTCGCTACTTAAAAGGCTGTGCGTGCGTTTCGCATACGTGGAATTTAGCCGCAAGCCGTGCAGGTTTCAGGCAGTGATCATGGTCACCATGCAACAGCCAGAGCGCGCCCGAGCGCCGGAACCAGCAATGCTAATTGTAATGGTGTTCCGGTCGCAGCGAGAGCATCAATGGTGCGCTTTACGTATCTTTACTGCTTCGCCCCAAGGCTGCCCGAATTGGCAATCCGGGTGGCAATCCGGGTGCAACTCGTTCTTGTAGTGGTGGCCAGCGCGCTCCAGCGCCATGCTTGACAGCCCTTGCAACGCGATGCCACAACCATGTAATTCTGGAGCACGAACCAACACACAATGTATAGCTTATGATGTAAACGTGCGCAGGGTATAACGGCTTGCATGTGCGCCGGATCGCTCGGTATCCAATGGCCAGAACTCATCAATAGCGTTTAGATGTCGCAGAATGGCTTCGTTGCTCTATCTGAGGAGCTAATGATATACTTTGTCCATGCTGTGAAGTTAGGGATCGCTTGCGGGCTTCATGTCTTTGACAGAGTGTTCTGATTCCAACCGGGAGGTCCCCGCAACTGGAGCACTCGGAGACACCGTACATACAGACCCAATCTGCACATCGCCTGCCGAACCAAGCACGTTATATGTGAGAGCTTGGTGTATCGAATGGCACGTCCTGTGTCAAAGACAGAGGCATTCGGCATGCTTTGTTAACTAACAACTTCTGCAGCACGTGTGCAACATCCACGGTCGCTATTCACATGTTTTGTTTCATCAGAACAAGCAATGTACTTTCGACTAGGGCTTCAATGTGGGCAGGAGTCCGTCTGGCATGGCGTTATGCAGTTGCAACTGTTCTACAAGAGCTCTGCCTCGCGGCATCTGACCTCTGCTTGTCATTCCATCAAGAATAACAGCCCTATCATAGTCATTGGCTGGCAGTGTTTTGCAGCGAAGTTTTTGGAAACTGGAACTCTGTGAGGTTGCAAAGCCATGTGTGCAAGGCACACTGAACCCCGCCCTTGACCTGATCGTGTCGCCCCACCATTCATCTGCCCAGTTTGAAACAAAAAATTCAACAAGTTCTTTCAGGGTCAAAGTATACTTGGTAAAGTTGCTCCGGCACGGTGCAAGTACAGCGACAACGGCTTCACATACAGCACAAGTGTTACCGGCCATCCAGAAACCAAAACGCAGTTCCATTATACGCTATACGGGATGCCTATGTGTGCTCTTTAGCTGTGGGGCTTTTGCAATGCCCCGCGGCGACGTTTGACGGTAACACGTCAAGTCAACAAACGCTGAGCCACGCCAAGACAGCCAGCGGCCGCGAAGAAGTCTCGAAATTATCATATTGCATCATTATTGCTTTCTTGCATGTCTACAGCGCTCTCAGGCTAAGCGCAGCTACTTGTGTGTATGAGTTCTGCAACGTGATGTCATGTACGGGATGATGTCACACGTGTCAGTGGTGATGATGTCTGCGTCGTGCCAAGTGAGGCGTTGATAAGGGACTCGCATCGATCCGTCTGATGAGGCCATTTGCACTGGCCGAAACTAGTCACGGTAGCCTGCGTCAGTTCTGTAATCAGCAGCATCGAGTGTATGTTCTACCTCATTGATAGTACACATCGATATCGCGTCACACCATTTGCCTCAATACAAGCTTGCCCCCCCTAGGCCTGGCGCGACT
>JALKAD010000477.1:0-13465 GCA_024500015.1 Ulva compressa | reverse complement strand
CCACTCGGGCAACAGTCCTAGGCCAAGCGTGGGGAAGTTGAGGCGGGCAAGAACGCCCAAGCTCGGCCTAGTTGCTACAATATCCTACTGCATGCATACTAGCTTCTGTGCAGCGAAGAAGCTTGCTAGCAGGTGGGTTAATCCTTCTGCATCTGTACCGGGGTCGCGGGCTTACAAATGTCGCAGGGATGATCCCCTTGCAGCTGATTCCGTCATCTATATCAATTCGCATGCAGGGATGACGGGCTCGTGGCCAGGTGAGATTGTGCAAAGATATTTGCTACTCTCGAGTCGTTTTCGGGCGACGTGCTGTTCTACCTAGTCCAAAATCAACTTGCTGCGCACACCAACCCACTGCTAAGCAAGGATGGATGCTGCTATGGCCGTCCTTGAAGTTGATGAGGCAGGCATGAAGCTTCGCAGAGGTCAGGGCAATACGGCAGAGGTACCCGAGGCGCTGCTTCAGCAGAGCACGCTCCTCAGCGATATTCTGGCGTGCGCCGACGTCGACACCGCCGCCTTCTTGGAGCATCGAATTCCGGTTAGTGAATCGGCATTTGTACTGCAGATGCTGCAGGTGTGGAATTATCCTCAGAGACCGATCTTTGCCTGTGACTCTTGTGCTTGATCTCAAGGCCGCTACCAACCGCGACCTGAGTACTTTCCTCACGTAGGCTCGCGTCGAAAAACCAGCTGCGAAGACAGCGTTCAGAACTCTATGTTCGTGGACTTTGATGATGTCTGTGCCTTGATGATGGTGAGTCCAAACACTCCAACACTACAATGCTGCCAGTGCTTCCATGTGAAAAGCCTTCCACCGTGCGATAGCGTGCGCTGCCAAGTGCCTGCATTCCGACAACTTGTCATACCTGCAGTTGCGTCCACGCACTGGCAGTGTCACTTGCCAAGTAGCACCAGCCCCAACAGCTTGCAAGTGCTGGCACACGCTCCCACTGCATGATCACTCTCACCAAACTTGGTTCCACTAGATAGGTTAGGCATCTATCCGGTCCCTGCCAGCATGTCCAGCACATGTTGGTAGATCACAATCAGTGTGATAGCTGTGCTGCAGCTGTGTGTGCTGTGCTACGGCTCTGTGTGCCGTCACGTGTTGCAGTCTCCCCGCTAGGCCGACTCTGCTGACTCTGTGCGGCCGATCAATCCCAGGGCTGGGAGTGAGGTGGATCAATCCCGATCCAAAAACTTGCACTTAAACCAATGTACGATTCATGCAGGCGAGCGACATACTAATTGACGAAGGCACCAAAATGCATGCAGCGCGGGGCCTGGCCAATTGCCTGCATGTGTTGACTGCCCAAGTTACAGAAACTGACAAGGTACACTTCTGGTTGGCTCCAGCTACGGGGCAACGGCTTGCAGAATGTTACGCACCATTTCACACAATGGCAGCCAAAAAACTGAGCAACATGATGCTCCAACGCAATGAGCTGGCATGATTCTGCGCCCAGCTCAACTCGCATGCTGCGCTGCGGTGCCCTGCATGCTGCGCAGCGGTGCCCTGTATGCTGCGCTGCGGTGCCCTGCGCTGCGGTGCCCTTGCATACTGTATGTGCTCTGTTGCCTACTCCTTGTGGCTAGCCATGGCTGTGGTGCTGATAACACACATGCAAGTGACCCCGGCCACTGCAAATGAGTGCGTGCCATTCCAACAATTCGCTGACCGTGTGCAAGGCACACGCCGGTGCAGCACTTTCACAGCCAACCCTAGCGCCTCATGCATGCAGCCGGCACCCTCACACTCACATGCGTGAGTAGAGTTACCTCTCTTGGCTTGCAGATGCTGGCCTTGCTCCCGGAGCACCTCATCGTCATCGTCATCGCGCTCATCCCTCTCTCCCACTGCCTCGTCCACTTCTCACCCTGCACCCACCACCTCTCCCTCCTGGCCCACCACCCCTCCATCTCCACACCCGAAACCCCTGCACCTCCCGCCCCCGTCCAAACTACCCGAAAACGTGCTCGGCCCCGCCCTGCAAGGCATCGCCGCCACCACCGCCCTCACCGCCCTCAGCCTCGCCGGCTCGCCGCCCTTTGCCTCACCCGACCTCTTTGAGGCTGCGCTGCGCGCGCTGCGCCACCTCACCATCCTCGACCTCCGAGACATCGCTCTCTCCCACGTCTCCACTGCCACTGCCCTCGCCAAAGCGCTGCCGGCCATGCCGGACCTCGCCGCCCTGGACATCAGCGACAACCTCATCACCCTCGCCGCCATGGAAGCGCTGAAGCCCGCGCTGCGGCAATGCACAGAGCTGCGCGCGCTGCACGTGCTCCGCGCGTTCACCGTGCACGCACCCGACTGCAACGCGCTGGCGCACCTTGGCGCCGTGCTGCGCGCACTGCGCGGCCTGACAGCGCTCTCTATCGGGGGCCGCGGCTGTATGGTCTCGACACGACAGGATGAGCGTGGCGCAATTAGCGATCAGTTCGCATGCATGCTGAGCGTCGGCAAGCTTCGCCTCCCGGAGCTGCAGCGGCTAGAGCTTCGACTGCCCGAGGCTGACCTCGTTTCCGAGGCACCAGCAGCTCTCGGAAGCTTCCTGATGCATCTACCACCGCTGTGTCACCTCGGCCTGGACGTGCCGTTGCTGCACTGCCCGCCGCTCGACAGCGACGGAAACCCGGTCCACTTCTCCTGCGACCACGCGCCAGCGGAGCCTGTGAATTCATGTGAAATCATGTGAATTAATGAGGAGTACGAAGACCTGACCCGCGCAATCAAGAAGCATTCGCAACTCGAGCGCTTAGATCTCGACATCTGCTCCCTGCGCCACACCCTCGACCCCATCCACAGCCTCCACTATGCCCTGTGCCGCCAGTTACGGCTGATGCAGCTGCGCCACCGATCCTCTGTCGCCAACACACGCCACGGCAGCAACCCGCATGACGACCTCGGCGCGCTGAGCGTCATGCTGCCGATGGTGAACAACCTGACGCGCGGGTCGACGTGACAGCTGTGACGCGCCATGGGGATTTTTCCACCTTGCCGGACCTTGGCTGGCTGAAGCGGATCGTTGATTCTGCGTCCGGCATGTCGCAGCTGCGCGAGATGCATTTCCCGGTCCCAGCGACCTCCGCAGACGACGGCGGCCTCGTGCGCAGCCTGCTAGGGCTCAGCCAGCTGCAGCAGCTGACAGTTGACCTGTACCTGGGCGAGCGGGCAACATTTGACACTCTGCCAGAAGAACATGATGATGAATTCCTGGAGACATTTGTGCCGCTGTTCCCGCATGCCCGAACGATCGACATTGAATTCTATGGTGACGACGACCTGTGGCTCGGGTGTCTGGGCACCAATGCGGCGTCGCTGACTGGGCTGCAAGCGTTGCATATTCGCTGCTCGACCATGCCCCAGGACGATGTGGGGCTGGGTTTGGTGCTTGCGAGTATGGGTGTGTTGACAAGCCTGCGCGAGCTAAATTTCTGTGCAGACATTGATCTAGAACAGAACCTACCGGGAGATGACGAGCTTCGTGATGTGTTTAATGGTGCACTGCGGCGGCTGACAGGGCTTACATCGCTACGCATGAGTACCGGGAATCGCAGGGGCATTCATCGTTCGCAGTTCCCCTCTCGAGTTCTGTTTGCGACGTTCCTGCCGCATGTGACGTGCTTGCAGTCTTTGCAGAAGCTTCAGGTGCCTGCGGACGTGATGGGGGAGCAGGGCTTGGAATGTGGCTGGGCTCTGGCGGCGCTCAGCCTCAAAACATTGCTGGTTGATCGCGCGGACGGCGGCTTGAACGGGGTGTATGAGCCTGTGCATGTGCGTGCGGTGCTGGATGTCGTGACGCAGCTCACGGAGCTGAGGACTTTGACGTTCATGTACGTATTGACTGCGGAGGAGGTAGCTGAGACTGAGATCATGCTGTCTGACCTGCCCACCTGCCAGTACGAGCCATTTCAGGAGTATATGGCTTAAACCGAGGGATGTAACGAGGGATATCTTAGTAATAGTAATAGCGCGCGTGTATCTATCTATGTATGTATCTGTCGCATATCCTCTCGAACCTTCGAGATCAGTGCATTCTGTTCCGAGTCCTTCTTGACGTTTTTCTCCGTGTGTGCGTGTGTTTTCCTTTTCGGTGCTACGGCATGCTACCGTCTCATCTGCGCGGAGACGTCCGACACGGGAGTGCACGCACATCGCGCGCGCACGCCCCCTTAATTAGCGGCTAGGCATCAAAGCTTACTATGCACTAGATGTTATGTGTTTCACGTGTTGTTCCGAGTCGACTCTGTGTCAAGGGCGCTGCGCGCGCATTGTCGGTGTTCAACGATGTACACGTCAGCGCCACCTCAGCTCATGATATCCGGCCCGCGCGCGGGACACCTCCCGGCAGAATTTGTGTTACCCAACGTTTCATGCCCATCATGCATTGCGTGCTGACGCTACGTTCCCTCGAGCATGGACTGCGGCCGCATGGCCATGCCCGTGCCACTGCACGGCGGTCAGCACACCTCCCCCGAAGGGGGAGGCGATTCTTGTATATATATAGGCTGCTATATAGGCTGCTGCTGATCTCGTCAGTGATAGTAAATGTACACAGGGGTGACTAGAGACTGCTGTATGAGGTGCCTGCAGGATGTGATCTGCAAGCAGTTAATGTGTTACCCCACTGGTAACCCCAGTGCTGAGGCCGGGTGTAGGCCAGCATGTCGGGTGCAGTAGACTGTCACAATCCGAGGCCCCAGTGCTGCTCAGCGCCGAGAGCAAAATGCATGGAACCATACAACCGCCACAAGCAGCATGATCACTCTACTCATCGGCATGACCCGCACGCACACGGCACTCGACCAGGAACGCAAAATCACAGTCTATGCTTGATATCCGCATGCATGCGCAAAGACATCAGGCGCCGGCCGGGATCCTAGCCAGCGCAAAGTCGGTGCAGAGGCAACCGCAGCAGCAAGCCAGCCACATGTATTCGAGAATGAGCCTGCGTGCGGGATCCCATGGGGCCGTTCAAGTTAGCGTGTAAACCAGGTTTGTCTCCACGTGTGCGTGGCCTAGGGGCACGACTACACCCAGGCTCGCATGGGGGTTGCGTGGCGGGGCATGCAAGCGAGTTCCTGGGTGTGGCTGCGGGGCGTGCATCCGTATACCCGGGCCTGCACGCGAGGGCATGCAAGCAGGGGCACGGATGCGGGGGCATACAAGCGGGGCATGCAAGAGAGTTCTTGGGTGCACATGTGGCTGAGTGCAGTGGTGATCGTGCCAGTGTTCGTGGCAGGGCTTGGCCGCGGGCACATGGCTGCGTGGCTGGGGTGGTCGTGGCTGGCGGACGGTCGTGCTTGGTGTGGCCATTTGGGGTGCGTAGCTTTGGCGTGGTTGCATGCAGTGGTTGGCGCAGTTGTGGTGCACACGTTGTGGCGGTGCGCTGTGGCTCAGGCATCCTGTATGTTTTGCTGCTTGGAGCTATACCTGCTTGCTGGGACTCGGTTGCTTTCGTGGTTGTTGTTATCCTCACTGCCGGGCTCTTGCATTGCTCTCCACTGGCGTGCAAAACCACCGCCACGCGCAGTGCCTTGAGCTTGTGCAGAGCTCCCTGGGGCCTTTAGATGGGGAGATCCCCCGCTCTACACGCTGCCCCAGTGGATGTTCGAATATAACATATGTTTGGCCCGAAAACGTTAAACATTGCTCACAAAGAGTTGTAGAGGGACTGCATGTGCAGGCAGAGCGTGATCGTCTTGACAAGTTCATGTGAGGTTGCAGTGCCGCCTTCCGCCGCCTTCTCGATGTGTTCACGGGCGGCTGCCATGAGGATAGCTGAGCACTGGCCGCGAGCTCGAGACTGCATGCTGAAATGCATCGCGATGTCGCCTATGGATCGCCTAGCCGGCCACTCTAGCAAACCTTCAGGAGGCGTCTGCCAGACATTCTCGAATGCATCTTACACAAGCTGCGACCCACGTGTGAACGTGTTGGAGACTGTTGCGTGCATTCGTCGACGGATGTATCCGGATAGTCTGCGTTGTGCAGGCACATGCCGCGGCGGTTGGTCATTGCAGGTAAACACATAGGACCATTCTTTTTGATTTCAAGCGTTTCCATAGCGTTCTGCACGGGACGGCAGGTCCGGCGCGGGTTCTGATCGGACTCTGCAAGCGCACCCACAGATTCCTCCGTGGCCATGGCCGCATCAATGGCCTGCGTTGAGGTTGATCAGGCCAGATTGTGCCTAAGAAGATCCAATGGGCAGAAGAAAGATATCCCGGATGTACTACTGCAGCAGAGCGGGCTGCTACGGGACGTGCTGACCTGTTCCAACGGCGACTCTCCTTCTGAGCATCGGGTACCAGTCAGCGAGGCATCGTTTTTGCTTTGGCTTCGGCAGGTAATTCTGCTGCAGTCACGTTTTCTGTCTGACATCTGCTTCGGTGTGTACGCTTCAAAGGGCTGACACAGCACGACCAATTGCAAACCACATCGCCCGTGCAGGCCCGTACGCCCGCGAACGACACTGACAGCGGCGAGGATGCTCCAGAACAGGCGTGCGACTCACTTGAGCGAGTTGAAACGCTGTGCACGTTGATGGCGGTGCGTTTTTGAAGCTTGCTGCTGCGTTGCGCTTCCAGGTTTTCTGTGAAATCACCCGCGTGGCGCAAATTGTGCAAGCCGTCCATGCCTGCTCGCTGTTCTTCAAATATAGCATTCGCGTTGAGTACATGTTTTCTGTGGCGAGGGGCCGGTCTCTGTCAACTGCAGTGTTCCTGCGCCTCTGCATGTCCACACACCTATACCCCACCCAAACCACCACCCCCCCCCCCCCCCAACACACAACACACCTATGATTTCACGGGCTCTCCTCCGAGATCACTGCACCTGCACTCTCTTGGGGCTCACATCGGTGGATTGTACAACGGTGCATGAATGGTGTTGCAACAGTTCGGCTTCGTAATTTCCACCACACTCTGTGGGCTTGCCTCCGATGGTCTGCAGCAGTGCACCCATCTCGATGCGTTCTTTTGTAACTGTGCAACACAGCCACATAAACCACAGGTCCTGGCAGAGCCCATCTGTGCTTGTTGCACTTGACACAGCATGCATGCAGACGAGTGATGTCCTTATTGACGAAGCCACCAAGATGGATGCAGCTGACGGGATGGTTGACATTCTTAGCCAGCCACACGCGCAAGCCACGTTTACACGCAAGGTGCGGCTTTTGCACACTGGCGACATGCCGATGCTTGCAATGGCATGCATACTGCCTGCTGGCGCTCCGCCGTGAGCCCTGATGCTGACTGCAATGGCGTGCATACCGTAGTGACTGTGTTGTTACTGAAACACTTGTCACCCATCAGCAGGCAAGTCCCAACTCTGTTCTGATTCTGATGCTTATCGCAGTCCGACGCAGCATGATCTTGCATTCCCAGCATGACCCAGCATGACCTCGCATTTTCCACAATGAACAGTCATATAGCACCCCCTTGCCAGCACCTGCCTGCATGCTGAGTGCACTGGTATGCGTGTGTGCGGTCGTGTCAGTCTGTTGTGGGTTTGCGCCTGTGCATGTTGCTGGTTGTTGCTGCCCGGGATTTTGCGCTGATCTCCGTGTAACACCTGCATGCATGCGGATTGCTGGAACTTCGATTCTGCCGCTCCCAGGGCAGGCGGCGTCAGCAGTGAGCAGTGTGAGGGGACCCTCGGCTTGTGCGCCTCTCTGTGCCGATGGGGCGCAATCACTGTCCGCACTGCACACCCTTTGTCCAACTCTTTCCCCCCACTGATCAGATTTCATGGGCCGAGTCAACTTCTGCTCCGCATCGAAAATCGCATGCTGTTTCAAGCCCATAGGAAACCGCTGCCAGTCCTCCTGGACAGCCTCGGTAGTAGCACACTGCACATGGCCAGATTGCACCTACGCCTGTCACCCGAACCGCCAACCGAAACCGCCAGCCGACTGTGTTGGTTAACAGTGGTAACACATGCATGCAGATTCAGGCCTGTCTCTCGGAGCATCTGGTGCTTGTCGTCTTTGGTCTCGTCCCCCTCGACCACTGCCTCCTCTACTTCCCTCGCTCCACCCACCGCCTCGTCCTCCTGGCCCACCACCCCTCCATCACGCAACACCACTCACTGCCCCTCAAGCCGCTCCCCGCGCATGCCGTCGGCCCCGCCATGCAAGCAATCACCGCCACATCCACCCTCGTCAGCCTCAGCCTCGCCGGCACCTCCCCCCACGCTGCGCTCCCCGACCTCACCGCCATGCTGCGTGCGCTGCGCCACGTCACCTCCCTCGACCTCCGTGACACCGCCGTCACGCACCAGCCCACCGCCGCCGCCCTCGCCGCGGCGCTGCCAGCCATGCCGCGCCTCGCCTCCCTCGACCTCAGCGACAATCTCGCCTCACTCGCCGCCATGCAAACGCTCCGCCCAGCCCTGCGCCGCTGCACCGCGCTGCGCGCGCTGCACATGCTGCGCGCCTTCACCGTGGACGCGCCCAACTGCAAAGCCGTCGCCCTCCTCGGCCCCGTGCTGCGCGCGCTGAGCCGCTTGACCGCGCTGTCCCTCGGCAGCCGCGGCGGCATGATCAACCCGGACGACTGTGGCGGCCGCGGTGCCCTCAGCAAACCCCTCACCAGCATGCTACGCGAGGGCAACCTCGAGCTTCCGGCACTGCGGCGGCTCGAGCTTCGATTCTACGAGGCCGACCTGATCGCAAACGCGGTCGACGCACTCGACACCTTCTTCCGGAACCTTCCGCAGCTGCACCACCTCGGCCTCGACGTGCCGCTGCTCTGGGCCTGCCCCCTCAACTTCGTCGGCAGACCACTGCACATGTTCGACGACCACCCACCCAAGTCGCATGTGTGTGAGGTGTATGCCGACCTCGGCCGCGAGGTTGCGCGGCAGTGTCAGCTCACCGCGCTGGACTTTGACATCTGCGCGCTGCGGCACACGCTCGACCCCGTCAGCGCCGTCCATGGCGCTGCCGGCCGCCTGCCGGCGCTCCAGAAGCTGTCTATCCGCTTCTCCGCAACGAACAAGGACCCTGGCGGCCGTAAGTACGACGACCTCGCCGCGCTCGCCGCGGTCCTGATGCGGCTGACGCGCCTCAGCCACCTGCACGTCACGGCGGCCACGCGGCACCACATGACGAACGACCTCCCGCGCCTCAAGTCGCTGCGCCGCGTCGTCGACGCGGCTGCCAGCCTCCGGCTGCTGCGCGCGCTGCACCTGCCAGTCCCAGCATGTTCCGCGAACGATGGCGGCCTCGTCCGCGCCCTGTTGGCCGTCAGCCACGTCAAGCAACTGACGGTCGACCTGTATCTGCGCGAGTATCAGAAAAAGGCTGAGCATGTGCATGTGGGCGGCTTCCTGACGACGTTTGCCCCGCTGTTTCCACACACAGTGTCAATCGATGCTGAGTTCACCGCAGCAGAGGACGACTCGTGGCTGGAGATCGTTGCCACGGAGGCCGCGGCGCTGACTCAGCTCCACACTCTGCACCTCCGCGGCAGCAACCAACCGTACTTTGAACAGGGGCTCGGTATGGTGCTGGAGAACATCAGCGCGCTGACCAGCCTGCAGGAATTTGCGGTAGTCGGGAACGTCGACGTGTCGAGTGAGCCGGGGTTGCAGCGGAACTTTTGCACGTCTCTGACACAGCTCTCGGCGCTGACATCTGTACACATGTCGCCGCTGCCCCGCTGTGCCTCCTCGTGCCGTGCACCGCTGTTCCCGGCGTTCATGCCGTACGTGTCGTCCCTGCATTCACTGCAGAAACTGCGCGTGCCGGTGCCGGATGACCCGCTCGCATGCGGAGCGCATCTGGCGCGGCTCCCTCTGCAGACACTGCTACTTGACGACCGTCCCTCTGGAGATGATGTGGCATTAGACCTGACACTGAATATGGTGACGCAGCTGAGTCAGCTGAGGGCTCTCACCTTCATGTGGGATTTGTCTGAGGGTAGCCTAGAGAGTGTGAACTTCATGTTGCGCCGGGTGCCTACGTGCCACTATGAGCCATATCAGGAATTTTTTACTGAAGATGAAACCTAGGCTGTCCTTGCTCTACGTTCTTGATGATGAATGGACGGCTTGCGGTTTCACTGTTGTGCTTTCTGTGGATGCCGCATCCACGGTTGACGGGTGAGTGTTCAGATTTTGTGCGTTCCTGCCACTGGCAGTGGTCAGACCAGTCCGTGGTCTGACAGTCGTTGCTTGTGCCATCTGGCATAGCTTGAACCTTGAGAATCCAGTCGAGGGTAATGTGTTGCGTACACGTACACGTATATACCGTACAAGGTGCCATTTGGAAATTTCAGTCCAACTTTGATCGCATCGAGCGTCTCGAGGCTGTTGCAGCTGCCCTTAGTGTGTGCCCACGGCAGCTGTTATTGCCCACCTGGGGCTGTGTATGCTGTCCTTGCTGTTGCGATTTTTGTCTCCATTACGTGCTGGCGACTGCCCCTCCGTAACCACACTGTTGCTGGCATGGTATGTTGCACGGCGAATCGTGGCAGTGGTCTGCCGTTGATCGGATAGAATCACCGAAGAGCATCACCGGTGATCACACGCCAGAAGAGTCCGCTGTCTGGGAGAGTTTGTGGCCGATGAGCGCTGTCCTCGGATATGCCGATCCACTGTTCAGTGTAGTTAGGCATCCTACAGTGAGCTGTTGGTTGAGATATACAGCGGGCACCAAGCCTTGGTGCACCCAGCGTTGCCAGCACTACTGGCAGTCAATCACAGTACTAATGGACCCACATGCATGCAGGCGGCGCTGTCACAGACCCCAGTGCACCTCCTCGAGCGCATCCTCGCCAAGATCCCCCTCCCCCACTGCCTCCTCCACCTTCCTCCCGCCTGCAACCCCGCCGCCCTCCGCGCCCACCATCCCTCCATCGACTCCAGCCACTCCCTCACCCTCCACTGCCTCCCCCCGCCCACCGCGCAGCCCACCCTCACCGCCGCAGCCACCCTCCCTTACCCTTTTGGATCTCTCCTTTGAAGATCTGACCTTCCCTGTGACGCTCAAGCCACATTCGCTCAATTTTCCTCCCTGCAAGCCCTCACCGCTCTCTACCTGCGCAACAGCGCCCTCTCTGACGCATCCCTGCAAGCCCACGCCACCGCACTGCCAGGCGTTGCTTTGGTTGCCTCCCTCGACCTCAGCGAAAACTCAATCACCCCAGATGCCATGCGTGCCCTTGCGTCGGCATTCCCGCAGTGCACCCGCCTGTGCGACCTCGACCTCTCGGAGACCATTCCAACTGATCATGACCCCCCAGGCCACGCAAGCCTCTCAGTACTCGCGTCCACAGCGCTCCCGCGCCTGTCATCCCTCTACGTTGGCTGCCATACCGGCCATTTCGACGCCGACACAAGCGACAAAGTGTGGAGCATGTCCACCAGCTCCTCTGCAACCTCCGCAATCTGAGTGGGCTGCGCAGCCTGGACCTCAACTTTGATTGCCATCCATGCGATGACCAGGCAGACCTTGACCTGCGCACCTCTCTGGCCGCTCTGACACAGCTGCCTTAGCTTCGGAGTTTATTCTCCAGAGAGAACCTACTCTTCCCTTGGCCCCCACCCCTCTTCAGACTCAGAAGCCAACGGCAAGTGGGAACTGGCAGTGGACAGAGCAATAGATGAGGGCACCTCGGTGGACGCCCATTAGGTTTCTTCCGCAAACACACTGCTCAACTCATCCGTGGCCACAGACGGTGCCTCATCCGCCCGCACTGACAGCGAATCTGCGCCAGATGCAGAAGCGCCCTCAGGAGCGCACTCTGACGCCAGGTCGCCGGAAGCCACGGATGGAGCGTCTCCGGCAGGCCCAGACGGAGAGCGGTCAGCCCAGATCGAATGCCTCCGCAATCTGAGTGGGCTGCGCAGCCATCACGGAACCTGAGCTCCGCAGAGCCCGCGTCGGCCACGTGGCCTGGGATGCGTTGCTTAGGCATCCCCAGCGTGTTTCCCCCAGATATGACGCGGTGTATGACTATGCGCCGACTGCGGGCGTTGCGAGTGACCGCTGAGCGCTGGGTGATCGTGACTAGTGCCGTGCGTGGTCTCGGCGGGCGTGCAAGCTTGCCAGCATGCATCGGGATTCTTGCAGCTTTGCAAACCTTTGGCGCACCGCAATATACGCTTGCCAGGGCACACACTGAGCATACAGTATCGTGCAGTGTATGCTGGCGTGCATTGTATGCTCGAATGACCGCAGGCGTGCCGCAAATGACGTCGGACTGTCCGCGCGTGCTGCAATTCCCGTCGAAGGCTCATTGGAATCAGCAGGAACCTCATAGATATGCACTACTGGCATTTTCTGCTGCTGCTGCCGTAGATTTAGTTGTTGCTCTGCCCACCGTGGACAGCTTGCTAATGTCAACGGCACGTACTGCGCAGGCACCTGCCGCAGCTGGCAATCGCGCCTGCAGGTGCTGAACATCGCTGAACGTGAGATACTGTAGGATTCTGTGTAGATTGGGCCTTGCGCTGCGCATTGCAGCTACCCCGACCGCTGTCGTTGGTCAATATGGGCTGCATCAACGCAGCAGCTGCTGCCATACACTATCCTTGCGTTAAATTATCTCAATATAGCGCTTCATATCGCCTGTATTTGTGGGTATTTCAAGGCTGCTGTGGTTTCTAAGCGGCTCCACTCCGAGGTCGATGCTATCGAGCACATTGTACCGTACAGCTGCAGCTACATGACCAGCAGTTGACACCTGGATCCGATATCGATAGGACAGCTACATGACCAGCACACGCTTGGTAGAACACAATCTGCTGTATATGCTCACTTGTTTCTCCGTGACCTGTTGTTTACCTGGGATGGGCTGCCCAGGTGCTCAGGCTGAGCCCGAGCTGTTTTGCAACCAGCAACCAGCAATGTGCTTTTTGCTGCCGTCCGCTCCACACTCTCACATGTCATTAGCAAGACAACAAAGCACGCAATTCCAATCGGCCAGGCATTCTTTTTGGACACTCTGAGGCCTCGTGAGGTGCTACCAGTGTGACTTCGAGTCAGAGCTGCTTTGCAGCTCAGATCTTTGCGCTGGAATACAAACATGCCCTCGGCCATGGCCACAACGGCTCTCCCCCTGCCTGCTCACCTCTGTTTCCGTGCTCCTCTCTGCATCCAGCCCTCACACTGCGTGCACACACGGCTTTGTGCAGCCTCGACGGGCGTGCTATGCTGTAACAGCGCATTGGCAGCCTCGCAGCTTTCGCCTCCCTGCCCGGGGGGCTGGCCCTTCCAAGGGCCATCTTTACCCCCCGAGCTCTAGAGCGGAACGGCCCCCCCCCGAGCGTCGGCCGCGTACTTGCCTTGACCGGGAACTGCCCTGCCGCCGCGTCGACCTCGGGCCGACTCCATCGGCATCGCCGAAGATATTAATCGTCGACGTCACACCATATCCTACGAGCTACTGCGATGAACGCACATCATTCCCCGCCGACCACTGCTGCGCGCGTTACTCATTGTCCCTGTCT
>JALKAD010000476.1:0-13469 GCA_024500015.1 Ulva compressa | reverse complement strand
CCGCACACCTCATGCGAAATAACACCAGGTAGGGGTCCACGGAACCCGAGAGAGCACCTGGGACATGATCTCTGCGGCCGTATCGGATCTCTTCAGGATCTCACAGCCAGACCACTTGAGCACGGCGTCGCCGCACCAAGTGCCCTCCGGCGTGACGGTGTCGTCGGGAGTGTACTTGTCGCGAGTGGTGGAGGGGTCTGTGTCGGCGGTCACATAGCCAGGTGGCATGCGAGGTCTGGCAGGGACACCCTCATGAGCCGCATCATGATGGGGAGGCAGCTTCAAACCGGCGTCGTTGCAGGGCACGCCTTGGACGATGTCACAGTAGCACTGAAAACTGCACGCATACCCTGGGTGCCGGACACAGTCGTACGGGGTCTAACAATAATAGCGGGGCATGTCGCACCGGATCGTATTGGCCTCCGCCACTGTTGCGCCGCGGAACCCGCATCGCATGCAGGCAGCCTTGGCCCCATGGCCTACAGTGTTGGCGATCTTCTCCAAGACGGGTATGTCCCCCTCCGCCCAGCCACACACTGGCCAGAGCTTCACCGTCCGCTTCCCCAAGTGGGGCTGATCCGGGTCCTTCCAGATATCCACGAGGATAGGGGTTGTGTCATCCCTGCCTGCACGGCCACATGGCATTACTTGACTAGTACAAGCAGGTATGGCAGTGGGGTACGCACGGGAACAACCACACGCTCTTGCGCTAGGGGGTCAGCCTTGAACAGATAGGTGCAGGAACCATATAGGGCGTACTCACCCGAATACGCGAGTAACGCACCGGGGTCGTGGGCGAGGAAGAACTCCTCAAGTGACTCGAAGATGCCATCCAGCCGCGTGGGCTCTGTAGGGCCCTCCACAACACCAAGTGGAGCCCAAGTGTCGTTCTTGGCATGCATCCCTTCGTGGAGGTCTTGTAGCCTCATGCCCCAGATAAGCGCGCCGTGCTGCTTGTTCACGAAGAGCTGCCCTCCATCAGCACCTGCAAACGGCAGGGCTGTTTGGGTGACACTGTCAGCACCGGGCAGACGCTAGGAAGTCATGCAGTCCCGGCAGCATCACACTGCACGCATGCAAGGGACGCACCAAGGCTCACGAGGACCGCGAATTCGTCGCCGTTGATGTCTGTCTGGTCAAACTTGTTTCGGCACTTCATGTTCAATTCCTTGCCTGCAGGCGAGCACCAGAAGGACTCCGAATCATCGAAAGCCTCTTTGCGATGTTGCAATATGGCTGGCAGCATATGCGGCTTGCTAGCAAGATCCGCAAAGGTGTCCTCGTCGCCGAAGAAAAAAGCACTGCGCTTGGGGCTGACATGCCCTCCGGGGCCTCGCTTGAATCTGGTGTTGTCGCAGCCTGGCCGGGCGCAGACCTCATCAGCATGCTCCGCATGGCTGCCGGCAGGAATGGCGGGGAATACTTTCCAGCACTCGTCGCAAACATGACTCTCACAGGAATGGCTGTCTTCTGCCGCCAGCGCACATCGGAGCATGTGATAGGAGCGGGGGAACAAGTTGCCCGGCGGTAGTAGCAGGAAATGGACCATCTGGCACAGCGAGTCCATGGCGGCGTTGGGAAGGCGATGGTCGGATGCGAGCCTCGCCAGCCATACTGTAACCTCGCGCACCGTGACCTCATGATCATCGTGGATGAACTCAGCCAGACTGTAATGAAGGTACGCGCCCGTGTCGCTCCGGGGCGGTTTGCCCGGCTGCTGAGGCACGGGCTGCTCTTGGATGCCCTCCTCAGCGTCGATGTCTTCATCTGGATCCTCGTCAAAGGCCTCCTCTGCGTCATACCACACGTCGCCGTACTCGTCAGGGTCAAATCCGTCATACTGGGGGTCAGCGTCCACCGGCAGATCAGCTGCAAGCGCGAGGTACCCCTGCAAATGAGAGGTGGAAGATGAAGGGCAGGGCGAGCGGCCCCGGGTGTAAACGCACGTAAGCACACAACACAGAAACTGCAGGGGATAAAAGATCCACACACCGGAGGCTGGGGGAAGTCTGGGTCCCCGACAGGGAGGAGGGCTGCTGGCACGGCCGGGGGCGGCCCGGGCATGGGCGCCAGCACGTCCATCGGCTGGTCTTGGAGGGGTCCGTGATGAACTCCACTGCCCGCGGGCATGGCACCACCGCTGGCACGGTCATCGGTAGAACCACCTTCAATGACACCGGGTAAGCCATTCACGTCGGCTTCCATGGGGGCCACCATGGCTTCATCTTGTTGCGGATCACCTTCCTCCTCCGAAGATAGATCCATCCCGGCTGCTTCACGCTCATCGCAGTTGCCACGCTTCGCATGTGTCTTCGCAGCCTCTGTGTCGCGGTAACAGTAAGTACAATAATCACAACGAAACTGTGTCTTCGCTCCAGGGCCAGGCGCTGGCACCCGACGAATGTTGTACCGTGCGAGGTTGCGATCGACCTCTATTTTCGAGCGACGGCGCTTCCTGCCGCCTCCCCGCGGCATGACGGCGCGACCCTCACAAGAAATGTTACATGAACTAGTGCTCAACAGAGCTACATGCACTTATAACCCCGCCGGTCTCGGGCGGCATGGCTTCCTGCAAGTTTTATTGCGCGCACTTGTGGACACGCGCACGCTTGTGGACACGGAGTGCCCACGCTCGACTTTACGGGGACCGAAGTTGTCGCAAAACAGGTATGCGGCATCGTATCACTCCGGAAAAGGAGATGTATTGTACACCATCATCACAACATACGGCTTGTATCATCCTTGACAACAGCACGAACTACAAACTAGCGCCAAGGCTGCATAACAACCGATAGTGATGATGACGGAGCCGACCGAGGACAGGACGATCACTCTCAGGTACGCCATCAGGTCTATACGGATATTTGATAATGCGGTAGTGTCCTGAACTGTGTGGTCCTGCGTCTGTGGAGTGCCGTGGCGTAACATCGCGATCCCGCCGTATGCCCGGCACCCACTTCGACACTGTTGCAGTGTTGGCAAGGAAGACATCTTCGAATGGTCAGCCCTACACTGTAATGTCGCAGTGGGTTCCGCTGTGAGAGACACCGTATGGGCGGCCTGTGGTGCGTACGCGCCATACGGCAGGCACCAGGTGCGGCTTGCAAGCCAGGCCAAACCCGACGTGTTCCTCGATGTTGCCTACGATAATTTCATTTCATGTATGGAGATGATTCTCAAGTCGCCAAGGCCGTGCCGGCCGGACTTGCTCCCCCCGTTCACCTGCACGCTTGTGGCGCGGCCGGTTGTGCAGCGGCCACCATCCACAGCACGCACCGCAGGAACCTCGGCGGTGTCTGGTGACACGGATTGTGTCAGCATGGGCCGTGCTCGCGCTGCTCTCCGGCTGGAATCGCCGTACCAGGTGTGGAAGCATCGCACGATCATCTCGACCGACAAGATGCAGAGCGCCTTGAAGAACATCCCTGACGGGTTGATGAAGACAGTGAAGAAATGCCGCGATAAACGCGCAGCGGAGAGCATCTACAAGTTTGTCCACTGGAGGCCAGGAGGATTCCTCATTCAGGCGACGGTCACTGGTTTTCACTTCTTGGCCACGTCGGTGCGAGACCGCCACTCCAAAGGGGTACTCCCGAACCCCCATTGACTTGCCAGCATTCCCTTCATAGGTAATAACCCTCGTCAACCACTCGTTGCCGGCCATGTGGTTGACGAGGCGCGCCGACTAGAACGACCTGTGACAGTGCGCCGGCACGACGTGTGGCTTGCTCACCAGGATCTGTCACAGTGTGACTAGTTGGAGTACATCCTATGTGTGCCATAGCATACCGGGCTGAACCATGCGATACAGTGGGGCTACGCTCGTGCCCTGTTGTTACGCACAGGCACGGCGGACGAGCTTCATCACGCCCGATCACCGATGTCCGCGGTATCAAACGTCGGTCATTTGCTTAAAACAAAACGCCAGTAGATTCGTAGTTGGTGATCCGCGCATTGGTGCAAAGTCGCGCAGCACGAAACGGCACTTTCGAGCACCGTGGTGACAGGGGCACACAGCTCGCTAGTGCACTTTCGAGCCCTTTCGCGACAGTGCATTGTCGAACCGCCTGCCCCCCGCACTGGCAGGTTTCTGTGCGAGCCAGGCCGAGCTCGTACGCACTACAGTAACCAATGGGTGAGGTGCAGAAAATCCAAACTTACCTCGAAGCTAATCCTATGGAAGACTACGAGGCGGCTGCCATGGAGAAAGGGTTAGATGTGTGCCGAAACCTTGTCCAAGCATGGAAGGATATGCTGGAGGTAGCAGAAGACAAAGAGGGAATCAGGTGGGGTCATTTTACTTGCAAGTTGACGCTCCTCGCGGGTAACAGCAGTTCTCGTGCTAACACTGGGTCCGATGCAGGTACGGGGCCATACGCTCGTCCATGTCTAACTACATCAACAGCCGAGAGGCAAAGTATAGCTCTGTTGATAAAGTAGAGATGCCAGCATCCACAGAAGACATGAAATATCTGGAGGCTTTCACCACCATCCTGGTACGTACGCAGCATCCACCACTGACCGAGTGTGACGTATAATAGGCCATCCGTGCAGACCTGTCACCGTTTATGCGTAGATGTCAATGTATACAAAACGACTGTACCAATCACATGAATGCCGTGCCGGACCATGGAAATTCCAGGAGAGTTTGTAGACCGCATGTGATGTCAGCATGTGATCATGTGTGAGTGCCGCAGGTGCGACACCCAGATGACCCCGACGAAAGAGCACGTACTTGTGAAGATTGGGCAATGCGGGGAGTGTATGCTGTTCCGAAGGAACTGATGAAAACACTGGAGAAACAACAAGCCAAGTTGAAGCGCATGGCGGACGCGAAGTCTTCACAGGCACCAAGCAAGAGGCAAGCTGTGGCCGAAGAGGTTGCTGACTCTCCAGCAAAGGTGGCCGACCCAACCGTTGCCATTGAGAACGACAGAGAGCAGGCACGTCATCCCCTCCATCAGATCCCATCAGCTTCTGCGCCTGACAGCACCTCAGGTGTCCGCCCAAATACCAATCAGACCCTTGACTTCATCGGTACAGTTTCACTGGCATGAGATCCAATTATTGTGCCCGGATGGTCAACACTTGCGGTGTGTAGAGGGTTGCCGCGCGCCGGAGAGTGGATGTATGCGTGGATGGTGATAAGGACGTCCCGCAGGCCACCACCCAGTCAGGAACCGCAAGTCACGCTGGTCCTAGTTCTGCAACCGCGGCCCCACTGGCTAGGTCATCAGCCCCGAGTGCAGCAACGGCCAACGAATCCCGCCGTCCAGCACAGGTGTGGCCCAACCAGAAGTGATCCATTTGTTGCTGCATAGGAAATCCCGCAAGGTTGCGCATGTGGTGCAGCCACATCCACCACGACTCCCTACGTCTACAATAGCGGGATGATATATCGCTGTGCAGAGTACTGTCCAGCGTGTCAAGGAGCTGGAGGAGCAGGTGGAGCAGCTAAGGAACGTGGTTCCTGACAGCGCACCGGACTCGGCCCCGTTACGGAAGCTGCTGAAGGATTCTGAGGTGCGCGCTGTCTCGCTTACCTTGAATCCTATGCGCTCCTCTGTTACCGTGGCTACAACACTCAATGATGGCCGATACCCATGGTGCTTGCTGTCTACAGAGAGTAGTCCGCTGCAGTCATTCACTCCAAGTGACCTGCAGGCAGAGTTGCGTGCGCTGCGTGAGGCCACCAACGCCTCGTTGGAGGATGCGATGCCTTAGAGTTACAGCCAGAGCCCGAGCGACCCACAGGCTGTAGTAGAAGAGACAGTGTGGCAGTTGCCTGCCAGGGGCAGGCAGTGAGAGACCGAGTGCGTGCGGATTCGATGGTGCACGGTGGGCTGAAGTGAAGTCGAGCGATGTGGCGTGAAGGGGCGTGCGGGAGAAAGGTCAGCAAGTGACAGCTTTGCTCCGAGGAGGACGGCCTTGGGGACGGCCTCGGGACAGGCCAAGCGCAAGGCAAGACGACCCGGTGATGACGGCCCAGATGACGTCCTGATGACGTCATGCAGGATGAGGGCGTGAGGACAGTTCATGTCTGAGGAGGACGTCACAAGGATCCCTACGTGACAGTTAGGTGTCATCAATTTTATACGTCGGACTTCTTCGGGACATCTTCAGGACGCTTGTCTTGTGTCCTAGAGACGTCCTCTTAGCGTCTTTGTAACTCATGTAGTGCAATGACGTCCTCATGATCATATGTACCTCAGTTTCCACAACGATGACGTCATCAGGATGACATGCCCGTGTCATCACCTTGTCCTTGCACCGTCCTAAGTCCGTCCTCGCGCCGTCCTGGTTTGCACTGAGGTCACCCTTCACCGTCCCTAGGACGACACCTTGGAGTCTTTCGTGACGTCATATCTATGTCATCTGGCCGTCATTTCAGGACGTCCTCAATGGACTGGCAGCGTCTTTGCAGTGTTAGGGGATAAGTATGCGCCAATCGGCTGTTAGCCGATGAGCGCGCTTAGGCGCGTTTTAAGCGCGGTCGTAGGCGCCAATTAGGAGCGATCTTACGAGATTAACAGCGGGCTTAAGAGCTCTTTAGGAGCTATATAAGAGCCATTGGCTCATAGTTATGGGCCAGTTATGGGCCAGCTGCTCAAGGCGCAGGTGGGTGCACCGCTGCTGCCGAATGATGGCTGTGCACGTATGGATGAACTGTCGTTCGTTGCTAGATGTATTGGAATGTTGGTTTAGTTGTGCGCAGGAGCTGAAGCTGATCGGGGCAGAGGCGGAGGATGGCTGGGACGAGGCTGTACCGGTACAGCCTCGGTCCAGCGAAACGCTGCCGTCGCCCCGATTCACTTCAGCTGTCATGTCGTGCACTGTGCAGTAGTGGCTAGAGGGGCCAGCGGTGCGCTGCGCCCAAGCCACAGTACTGCACCCGTGCCGGAGCAGCCTGCAGCCCGTAATCTTCATAGTATGAGGATAGCATTTATAGAATGCCGAATGTGGCGGAGGTGGCCACCGGGTCGAGGACCTGGCGCGTGTGGGAAACATGCCACGGGGTGCATGTTGCATGGGGTCGCACGCTAGTCGGACTATATAGTCGACGAGGCCTTAGAGGAACAGTCATGAAAGATCACAACCCCGATCTAGAGAACATCGAACAAGCAGAAACATAGCGTGCACACTTCCAGTAGTGTAGCGTGCTTACATTGGTATGGTTAGGAAATAAGCACGCTACACTACTGGAAGTGTGCACGCTATGTTTCTGCTTGTTCGATGTTCTCTAGATCGGGGTTGTGATCTTTCATGACTGTTCCTCTAAGGCCTCGTCGACTATATAGTCCGACTAGCGTGCGACCCCATGCAACATGCACCCCGTGGCATGTTTCCCACACGCGCCAGGTCCTCGACCCGGTGGCCACCTCCGCCACATTCGGCATTCTATAAATGCTATCCTCATACTATGAAGATTACGGGCTGCAGGCTGCTCCGGCACGGGTGCAGTACTGTGGCTTGGGCGCAGCGCACCGCTGGCCCCTCTAGCCACTACTGCACAGTGCACGACATGACATCACTCCCCCTCGGGAGGATGCTTGCCCTCAAGCATCTGCACCAATTCCTCTTCTGAGACTATGCCATCCTTAGGCACTGGTTTGCCCACACAATCCCAGTAGGATTCTATTGCGGGACGATGGTGTTGCATGAAAGCCTCATGCTCCCACGTTTCTCCACCATCCAGCCATTGCACGAGGTACTGCCGGTTCCGGCCAGAGCCACGTACATCTGAGATGTAATCTACAACCCAGTCAGCCTCTTCAGCATCTATCTGCGACAGAGCTGGAGGGACACGTGTCACACCAGCCACGTATCTTTTCAGAGACGAGACATGGAACACGTTGTGCATGCGGTGAAGCGGGGGCGGCAGATCCACTTTGTAGCTGAGGTTCTTTGGTCCAATCACTTCTGTGACGACGAAAGGACCCAGGAAGCGCGGAGCAAGCTTCAGCTTCAGCCCCTTAGCCAACCTGAAGTGTTTCATGTGGATCAGCACCTGATCACCACCATTATACACCTCTGCAGGTCGCCTTTTCCTGTCTGCAAAATGTTTCTGTCGTTGTTGAGCTGCGAGTAGGCACTTCTTGGCCGATTCCAGCTGTTCTCCCCACTTTCCGACGAACGGGTTGACCCTGGGATTCATCCCACGCAGATAAGCTATTATAGGCGTATCAGGGGTCTGTCCATAGTTCAGCATGAATGGTGACACCTTGGTGCTGGCGTTCACTGAGCTGTTCATCGCAAACTCAGCCACTGCAAGTTTGTCATCCCAATCGGTCTGTGCTGGACCAACGAAATGCCGCAATGTGTCTTCCAAGACCCCATTGGCATTCTCTGTTTGCCCATCACTCTGTGGGTGCTTCGCTGTGGACATGCTGAGCTTGATCCCGAATCGATAGCTCCAGTCTCTAAAGAACTTGGATCGAAAGCGCGGATCTCTATCAGAGACAATCTCTGTCGGCACCCCATGCAGTCGAAACACGTTTTGTTCGAACAGGCGGGCCATGCCCTCGGAGGTCACGTTCTTAGTACACGCTGCGATGTGCACCATTTTGCTCAGCCTGTCAACAAAGACGACAACGGTGTTCAATCCTTTCGCAGTCTGAGGAAGGTCTGTAATCAAGTCCATTGACACTGATTCCCACCTTCGATCAGGGATGCGGAGCGGATGCAACTCCCCTTGGCCACACTTCCGTGGTGCTTTCACACGGAGGCACGATTCGCATTGGGCGACATAGTTCTCGACATCTTTGTCAATGCCCTGCCAATGGAATACTTCTTTGGCTTTTGTCTTTGTTCTAAGAACACCGTAATGTCCTGCCATGGGATGGTCGTGAACTGCGCTGATGCACTGGTCTCTCAGGTCGCCGGCCTTTGGCACATACAATCGCTCGTTCTTTGTCCACAGCAGTCCAGCATCATCTTGGTACAGCCCAAGTTCAGCTAGACGCTCGGTAGACATGCGACTCATGTCTCCGTAGCCGTCCTTTAGACGTTGCACAAAGCCGTTCACCATAAACTTTCCGATTCGCATGTTGTCAACCGTATTTTCAGGCACCTCTGACGCATTCTGCTTCTGAGAATTGTCACTGGCCGTTGCGGAGTCTGCAATCGGAGCACATGCCAGGCCTCCACTCCCCCTCTGAGAAGCGGCAGTCCTCTGGCGCTTGGGCACAGCACACAATACAGCAGAGCGACGTTGACGCTTACGACATGTGCGTTGTCGTTGTGGTGATCGACGCGAGGGCGGCACAGCAATTGTGTACAGCATCGTGCCAAACAACTGTGGTGCGCGCGATACTGGGTCAGCCCTGTTGATCTTGCCAGGCTTATACTTCCACACATAGTCATACGAGCCTGACTCATATAGCCAGCGCGCACGACGTTTCAGCGTATGCGTATTCTTCGCAGTGTCGAGGTATGTGTTGGGCTGGTGGTCAGTGATAATGGTGAAAGAGTCTTTCTCCAAATACACTCGCCATTCCCGCAGCGCATAGATCACTGCCATCATTTCCATGTCACTAGCAGAGTACCCTGCTTCAGGGCCTTTAAGCTTTCTAGACATGAATGCAACCGGATGTCCTTCTTGCATCAGGATTGCACCGACGGCCTGTGCAGTCTCACACGCATCACATTCAACCTCGAAAGGCTTTGCAAAGTCAGGCAACACGAGGACCGGGGCCTGCACAAGCGCAGCTTTGAGCTCGTCAAAGGCTCGCGAGGCAGCGTCCGTCCAGCGTGCTCTGAACTTCTGCTCCACCATGGCAGCTGACTTCGCGTCCAGCTTACCCCACTGTAGCATACGTCCTTTCTTGTCGGCTTTCGTTTCACCCACCAACAGGTCAGTCAATGGCTGAGCTATTTTGGCGTATCCACGAATGTACCGGCGGAAGTAGTTAGCTAGCCCAAGAAAGCTACGCAGTTCATACGTACTTCTCGGCTGTGGCCATTTCACGATCGTGTCGATTTTACTTGGGTCAGGTCGCATACCCTCTGCAGATACAATGTGCCCCAAGAACTTCAGTTCGGGCTTAAAGAATGCACATTTCTTTCGTTTCGCCTTCAGATTTTCGCTTTGCAACAGCTTTAGCACCACTTCGAGGTGTTCCAAATGCTCATCCACTGTCTTCGAAAAGACCAGGATATCATCCAGGTACACGCACACGAACTTGTTCAAGTGCGGACCGAAGATCCTGTTCATAGCAGTTTGGAAAACCGCTGGAGCATTTGTCAGACCAAATGGCAAAACTCGCCACTCGAATTTGCCTATGTGAGTGTTAAACGCAGTCTTAGGCCAATCTTGTTTGTGCAAACCCAGCTGATGGTACCCGGACGTCAAGTCCAGCGATGAAAAATACTTCGCGCCTCCCAGATTCTCCATGAGCTCGTCAATTCTGGGCAGGGGATACGTATTCTTCACTGTCACTTTGTTCAGCTCGCGATAGTCGATGCACATTCGCATCGAACCATCCGCCTTCGGAACAAACAGCACGGGTGCACCAAACGGCGAACTGGAGGGCACAATCCGTCCAGCCTCCAACAGCTCTGTCACCTGTCGCTCTGCTTCTTCCCTTTCGGATCGGGACAGACGAAAAGGTGGCCTGTTAGGCGGGATGATTCCCTCGTTGGTACGAATGCATTCAGGCGTGTGTTCCCGAAGTTTGCTGAGCGTGGGCGGTTCAAATACAGATTCATACTTTTCTAGTAGTTCATCAACACGCTCAGCCTTGCTGTCATCGACAGCAGTGTCATGGACATCCTCTTTTGGTTCAGTAACCACTGCGACGAATGGGACATAGCCTTTGTCTGGTCGCTTCAGCAATCGCGCTGCCTGGATTGCAGTCAGTACTGCAGCAGGCTTTGCATTGCGAGGTAGGCTATCATCAGCAGACGCGCTCGCTTGTGGAGCCAGCGTCACGCCGGACCGCAAATACAAGCACGGTGGTGACACTGCCTTGCCGGGCGCGTCCCCAGTCAAGCACTGCACCTTCCGCACGTCCCCATTGGTCACCCAGTATGGCATCAAACCGAGAAGACATGTCAATGACTTCAAAAGACACCACCTTGTTATATGACGTGGATCCCACGCCAGCAATGGCTGTCTTCACTCGCACGGTGCCGTGTGTGGACGCTAGAGCCCCATTTCCGAGCTCTATGTCATGCTTGGCAGGAGTTACAGCAATGCCATGGCGTTTGACAAAAGCAGCCGATATGAAATTGCGCCGGGCACCCGAATCGATCAGCACTGTTGCACGCTCACCAGAGACTCGTGCATGGAACACAAACGTTGTACGCTCATCAGCGTCATTGTCTTGTGTACCCAGTTGCTGCATCGGCTGGGGAAGTTCGCTAGCTTTGTACTCTCGTGGTGGCATGTCAGACATTGGCGCGTCGTGCACGACGACCAGTTCACCTTGCTGTTCAGGGCACTGCAGAGTGCAACATTCTCGGAAACCCATCTGCTGTGCCCGCGGCACTGCAGATCTAGGGACTGCAAAGTATGCTGACGTTTCTGCTGGGTTCCTGCGTTTTGCGTGATCATAATCACCAAACACGGCAGCGCAATCCATGCATTCCTTCACCATCAGCAAGTTACAGCCTCCCACTACGGGATTATCCAGAAAGCCATCTACATCAGTCCCAAAATCATGCAAGTGATTGTCTACACCCCAAGATTGTACTAAGGCCAGCAGCGACTCGGAGCCCCACCCTCATTTGGGCTGCTCCGTTCCGGACGCTGTCCCTTTTGCTTGTTCTGCCTTTGCCAAGTTTGCCTTGAACAGTCCTTCCTTAAACTCGGTACATTTAGCTTTATGACTCGCAAACTGTTTGCGGTCAAGCTGCGTGCCGCAGTTGAAGCATAAGCCCAGGGCCTTTGCGCGCTCAAGGCCACGCGGGTCCCTCTTGGGCTTGGACCTCGCAAGATCCTTCTTTGCCCGCTTTGCTTCCCTTGCCTGTTCATGGCCTTCCTGGCCTGTGCGCTTGTTGCCACGCCTGCTGTTCTGCTGTGGCACTTCGCCAGCAGCACGATCAGCGGCGTCGGCCAACCTGCCAGCGCTCTGCACCGTCGAAACTATTTGCAAGGCGTGATTGACATGTTCTGTGAATGGCACATTCGCGTTCCATGAGAAATGCAGGTTAAATTCATTTGCTGCCACTGCAAACAGCCCTGGGCAAGCAGATGCAATTTTCCGCTGCATTTGTGTCCAAATGTATCTAGCGCCGACGGCGTTTTGATCACCATACTGGACATACAGTGCGAATGTCTTGATGTCGTCAATCAGCCGATCCCGATGGAATTGCATTTCCAAGGCAGAGCTCATGAACAGCACCGTGTGCTCAGGAACAAGAGCTGCTAGCTTGGCAAACGCCTCATCCAGAGACCATGCGTGTACGTTTTCATGTGTATACAGTGCTGTAAATGCAGCTCGAGCACCTCCCGTCAGTGCTGAGACCAAGGCTGCAACCTTGTCCGTCTCGGCAAAGTCGTAAGTGGCTAACCGCAGCTTGCAATCTTGCAGCCACTGCAACAAGGGCAGGAAAAATGAACTATCTATGTGTTGCGCATTTGGATTCTTGTGCCCAGTGAATTCTTTGAGACGCATATCAGCAATGCGCACGGTGGAAGAACCACGCCGTGGCCCATTGGCCTGCGCTTCTTGCACTTGTGCCAGTTGGGCACTCACCTCCGACAATCGCTTCACGCAGTCGGTCAGCGGGGCCAGGCTTTGCTGCAGCCCGTCCCGGAGTGCTTCCCCGAATGCCTGAGACACTGACTCTACGAGCTCAGCTGTCTTCTCAGCTTCCCGAATACCGCTTTGCGCACCATTGCGCGCCGAAGCAGTCGCATGCGAAGGATCGCCGCCCGCGCCGGAGCCAGACCCGTGCCTCACAGCCTCAGCATGGGGCTCATGCCCGCCACGCTGGCTGTCAGCTGTCTGCTCTGGCGACGCGACAGGCGTATCCCCGTTGTGCCAGCTGAGGGAAAGCGAATCATCAGTATATAACTGAGGCAACGGCTCATGATCGGGGTCCACGAACCCACCAAGGTCCAAACTACCTGGGTTGTCGTAACACGACGGCACTTCCGAGGTTCGGACCGATACATGAGGCGCTCCTTCATGGAGGTCGTTTCTGGCGAATGGAAACATCACAGACAGAGGAGCTGGGATAGCACCTTGTAACTGAATGTCCTCGCCCTATAGGTCAGTTGATTTTCAATCGCCGATACCAATGTAAGCACGCTACACTACTGGAAGTGTGCACGCTATGTTTCTGCTTGTTCGATGTTCTCTAGATCGGGGTTGTGATCTTTCATGACTGTTCCTCTAAGGCCTCGTCGACTATATAGTCCGACTAGCGTGCGACCCCATGCAACATGCACCCCGTGGCATGTTTCCCACACGCGCCAGGTCCTCGACCCGGTGGCCACCTCCGCCACATTCGGCATTCTATAA
>JALKAD010000475.1:0-13495 GCA_024500015.1 Ulva compressa | reverse complement strand
ATCGTACGGGAAGCGAGCCCAGGAGGTACAGTTCCACTCAACCACACGCACTGCATTGTCTCGAGTACAGATCGCCACTGTGCTGCGCTGACGAATGGGCTGCGCATCTGCGTTGAACTCGTTAGTCTGCCTTGACAGTTGGCTCTCTGCTGCAGATCTTCGGCGGCCAGGTGCTGACAACCTTCAAGCTCCACCTGGCGGCTGTCCACGTGCCCGATCAAGTGAGGGCCTGCGGCCCAGCCTTCTTCAGCCTCGAGTACTGGATCGAACGTCTCGTGCAGTTCTTCAAGCGGCTGATCAAGTACAGGGGCACGGCAGGCGCCGAGCGCATCTTTGTCAACGACTTCCTCATGCGGCGGGCATGCGACCGGCTGGTCCTGGAGCTTGGCCCCAAAGCTCTGCCACTGCTTTCCGAAGCCGTCGCTGCCGCCAGGGCCGGCCGGCGGAAATTTTTTTTTTGTTTTTTTGGTGTGCTGCGCCTTGAATGTGGGTGTTTTTTTTTTTTTTTTTTTTGGGTTTTTTTTTGGGTGTTTTGTGTGCTTGGTGGGGCTTCCTTGGTTTTTTGTTGGGGTGTGTGTGTCGGCCCCCTCTGGGGGTGTGCGGGTGTTGGGTTTTTTTTTTTTTTTTTGTTTTTTGGGGGGGGGGGGAGGGCGAACGCATCGCGCGCATGCCGCCACAAACAGCTTCAGCAAGCCCAGCGCAGGCTGCGGCCGCCGAGGCTGCCGCTCCTGCCGCTCGTCCTGCCGACGCTCCTGCAGCCGCTACCTGCCGCCGCTCCTGCCGCCGCTCCTCCCCCCGCATGCAGCAGCTGCTGCCGCCGCTCCAGCCGCCGCTGATGCCGCCGCTCCTGCCGCCGCTGATGCCGCCGCTCCTGCCGCCGCTGATGCCGCCGCTCCTGCCGCCGCTGATGCCGCCGCTGCTGACGCCGACCCTGCCGCGGCTCCTGCCGCCGCTCTTGCAGAGGCTCCGCCGGCAGGGCCCTGGATCCCTCCAGCTATGTTGGGTGCTGGCAAGGAACTGTCAACAGTCGAGCGGAAGGAGGTACTGCCGGTACCCAGTGGTCCGCGTCGTGAACTGGGTGGGTTGCCGTACCTCATCTGCGCTGAGCATGAGGATTTTGCCGCGCGAGGCTGGCCCAGTCACACTGAGCTGGCTTTGGCAGAACGGCGCCCTGCCGTTTGTGCCTCTCTTGGTCTGTCTGTGGCGGGCCAGCCCGCAGAAAACGCCAAGGTGCACCTCCGGAAGCATGTGCGTGCCTTGCTCCCGATCAACGAGGAGGCGTCGTGTCTGCAAAACACCTCTCAGCCGGTGTCAGACAATACGTGGTTCCTGATAGAGTATGTGAAGGGCGACGATCGTGATGTGTATGTTGGCCAGTTCAAGTATTTTGTGGAGGTTGAGTACGAGAAGGTCGATGGGCTCGGGCAGCGGGACGCCGATGCCTGCGATGCTGCCGATATCATCGACACTGGGGTGTGCAATCTGTACCATGCGGTGGTTGTACCGAGCCCAGGCTCCAGGCCCCCTGATGCAGAGCTGGGTCGGCCAGACGAGTTGTACAAGGTGGCGTCAGTGTTGCCGGTGGCGGTCAACCGTTGTTTTGCTGGCACCTGGGTCGTTGACCTGCGGTCCGTGACATTGACTCTAGCGGCCACTAACTCGGTCCAAGGGGGGCATATGGTCATGACCCAGTACAAAGCGTCTGGTCGTATGCCTAGTACGCGCAAGACTTGATATACTTGCACCTTTCAGTGTAACGGTGCAGTTTGTCCAAATGCCTCCTGTTGCGAAATCAGACTTGTTGGTGGGTCCTGTGCAGTGCGGGGAACCCGGGTGGGGCAGCCTTGCTCGACCCACCCGAATTCCATGCCATGGGGTGGTGGGGGTTGGAGAGGTGTGCCTTCTGCACACAGCATCGGGCGGTGCGTGATTAGTCCACCGGGGCGGCTGTACTGCCCCACGTGGGTGGGGTCGGTTGTGGACAACATCCTGGGCCCTGCATGCCCTTCAGCCTGGCAGTCCGAACTATCGACTCCGTGTCCAGTCCACCGTGCACGCTCACAGGTGCCTGGGCTGCGGCCAGCAGAACTCCACAGGTGGCCGACTGACAAGCTTACGATTGCAGCATCCGAATTGTTGCAAACCGCTGACTCTAACGGGAGCGAGTCCTCCAGTAGCGGCGTTGAACTCGGCGCAGCCCGGGACCGCGCATCGGACGGGGTTCACCTCGTATGATGTGACACCACCGCGACACAACACTGGTAATCAGTGGGTTCCATGACCAGCTGCGTTTAACCGCCTGCAAATCGAGCTTGGCTCATACAGATTCCTACAGCTACCATCTAATTGCCATACTTAGCTTACTCTTCTGCTCACCGCGAACCACAATGTCGATCGATATCTATCGTTTTGAGTTGGAGCGCGTCCAACGCCTCCCCAAGCCGAGTAGTCATTATATGAAATTTCTTCGCTACCAAGTCCAGAGGCATCCGTGTGATCGTGCGCCTGACGGGCCACTATTAGACAAGGCCAGTGACCTGAATGCGTTGCTTCACCCGGAAGATCATTTCAGAGCGCATGGGAGCGAAGCAAAATATAAGTCTCAAAGAGAGATGCTTGAGCGGGCGATGGCAGAGCCATCAAATGGTGAAACAGAGCTGGCCTATTGGGACTTTCGGCTCAGGAGCTTAGCCCTTGCTCGCCAGAACGCCACAGATGGCCCAAACGCGTCACTCACTAGCAAGTACACTCTGCACGCGATTCAAGAGCGGCTGGCTTTCCACGGCGTCATCTCGCGCGACGACTTGGCGTCAGTGCAACAGCACCACCATGCTGTCAGTCATGCCGCGCCAAGTGCCAGCTGCAGGCTGGATTGGGCCTCGGGCTGGAATCCGCCCCAAGACACGTCCCAGCTGCAGGACCCGTCCTACCATTCACCCCCTCGCCTCCCACCCGCCGAGGTGCAAGTCCACAGGCATGATTCTCCGAGAGTGCTGGGCCCGGCACAGCTCTTACCCGGTGCCGCCCCAGGGCCCCAGACGACGGCTGAGAAACAGCCCTCCGGCCCCCAAGCCGAGCCAGAAACAGCCTCTGGCGGGCTGCCGGCGCAATCGGCAGCACCCCCCAAAGTGAACAGGCCAACTGCAGCACCGGGCTTGCCCAACAACGCCTGGCTTCGCAAACCAGCGGCAGCCAAGCCCGCCCTGGGTGTATCAAGGCCCGCTGTGCCTCGTATGCGCAGGGGAGGATGGCATGCCGCAGCGGCGGCGGCCCGAGCAGATGTCCGCCCACCAGTGCAGCCGTCAATCCCAGCTCCGGTCGCCGGGGCAGCTCCAGCCACAGCACCGCCACCTCCCGCGGACGAGACCAACAGGACATCAGGGGAGGGGGCTGCAAACGGCGAGGCCACCAGCCGACAGCCGTCAGCACTTCCCAAGGGGTCTGCAGCCCATCGCACTGGCCAGCCAAAGGGGGGTCCAGGGGGCCACCCCACCGCGTCAGGAAGTCCTAAGAAGGGGGTGGCAACTGCGAGCAAAACTGTAAAGCGGGGGCGAGCCAAGGTGTATGATGTGCCAGACGAATCGGGGAGCGATGAGGAGGGCCAAGAAGGCAAGGTAGACCCTATGGGGGTGCGTCCTTCTAGCAGACTTTGTGCTGTAATGGGGGTGTAGACCCTGTACCGCATGCGTGTCACGTATTCCGAGAGTTGGCAATGTGAACTGTTAGGGACAGATCCGTTCCTGTGCAGCAGCTCATATGCCCGCTGAACCGGGGCGTATGGGAGGGCCCTCCATGGAAGATCTCGCCGGCCAGCGTGTTCAGTCTCCGCCCCGACAATCATGTGGATAATAAGGCGGTGGAGTTTATGGCATCGGAGGCGCTACAGCGCCAGTGGGCGGGGAAACTGTGGGTCTTGGCCGACCCAATCGACACGCAGACGTTCTGGAACTCTCTCAACAAAGAGAACGATTCGCGTCCACTGCAGCGCTGGAGCGAGAAGGTCAAACTGTTCGCCGGTGGGGAAGACGCCCGACTTGCTGTCATCCACCCGGTGCAGAAACAGGTCCACTGGAGCCTGTTGATGTTATTCCACCCAGGTATGACCGCTCAATGGTGTACTTACAACTAGCTACACATGCGAGTGGATGTGACAACGTTGTCGTGGGCTAGTGCGACGTTCATGCATCACGTCCTTGCAGGACGCCTACACCGCTGGGTTCATGGGGATCAGCAGGTCCGGGCCGCGATGGCAAGTGCCGGCGAGTACACCATCATTTTACATGTGGACAGCCTGGGGTACAAGACTCACCCGACGGACGAGTTGGCGTCGGAGTGGATCAAGACATTGGCGCACCAGCTCGGGGTCGACATCGACACGGTGAGACCGGCAGTGAAGATCTGGGCGGTGAGTTGCGCCCCACTGCAATAGGCACTTCATCGAATCAGTCTGTTGATTGTAGCACCCGCCTGACTGTGTAGTGCCCAGCATACCTCGAGGGGGGAGCTGCATGCCCCTCGGAGGAGGGGCCTTCTGCCCAAATTCTATGCACGCGTACGTCTGATAACAGCAGGACTTGCAGGTACCAAAGACCAGCTGCCCGCAGCAGCCGGACAACCATTCGTGCGGCATCTACACGATCCTAAACCTGGAGCACATCCTGGAGCGCTGTGCAACCGGGCTCATCTGGAACTCGGCTCAGGATGCGCCGGACATCCAGGTACCCAGGCCGTCGGCTGGTCTACCCGATGCCCGCTCCCCGGAAGCCCGCGCGGAATCACGAGTGAGGGGGCCTCCTCGATATAACGAGCTGTGGGCCCCGCTTGGGCTGTTCCCAATGCCCTATTGGTTCACCGTGGGTGATGCGAAGGCGTGGAGGGCCCTCCACCGGGTGGCGTTCTGCCTTACGTGGGAAAAGCACGGAGGGCCTCCTCTCCCGGGTCAGGGAGCGAGGAGTCCAGCGGAGTTGAAGGTTGCCGGTGAAGACCTGCCTCCGGGCATGAAGGGGCACCCTGACAAGGCGCTGTACGACACTGCCCGGTCCAGAGCACATGCATGCGTTGGGCGGCAGTGGGCAGGCGGGCATACATTTGCCACTGCCGGCGCAACGGCTGGTCACGATGCTGACTACAGCATACCGTTGCAACAACTGCTTGCACGCCGGCCATGCGTGCAGCCTGTCATTGCTATTTCTCGTGTCCGGTGTATTACATCGCCTGGGATGGACGTCCCGCTGAGGTAACTGGCTATAAATGATCCCACTGTACAGGGCCCTCGTGAGGCGGAGTAGATGGATCTGTCTGGCAGATGCAGAGGATAGACTACGTAAGTGGGCCGAGTGGCTGGCGCCGAGGCAGTCGGGACGCATACGGCAGCAGAGATCTACAGCAGCGGCCATGCAAAGTGGCCGTGCCGCGACACCGAGCCCGGCTCGCCGCCAGGGGACAGCAGCAGCCAAAAGAAAAGCGACAGTGCGGAGCGGCGGGACGTCTCCTGTAACACCGCCCCGCCCCAGCACGGCAAAGGGGAAGGGGGCCACACCCGCGAGTGGCAAGAAAGCGCAGACAAGCCCACCAGGGGCGAACAAGCCCAGCCCCGACGTCAACGAGGGGGCACAGTGAAGCCCCCCCGCTGTGGGGTAGTGTCGGAGGAGGTGCATGCCATCATGTGAATCCGTGCCACTAGAGTGGCACGGGTGGAACCGGGGACTTCAGACCCCATGTAAAATGCGTCTGCAGGAGCGTTACAGCTCCACTACAATTCTCCCACCCACTGCCCACCAGTGAGGTGGGTGCCAGTCGTTGACCATGCATGCACCACAGCAGCGTGTACGTACGATTACCTGAGTGACTGAAAAATGCCCTAGTGTTCGCCCAGCATGCCGGTGTACTACATGATGTGGCGTTGGAAACGCCGTACAACACCCGATCGTCTGCTTGCACAGTTGGCAGGTGAGTACAGGCCCTTCCGGCGCGCACACTCGCGGCACTGGAAAGACACCTCTCGGTGGACTGTCCAGGTACACCTCGACATGACACAGTCGCCTTTGTGCACTACTGAATCCCCTGCAACCACTCGTTACATGCCACCGGAACGCGGAATACCCGTCACGCGATCAGATGGTTACCACATCTTCCCTGACAGCTAATAGCCGACTCGACGAGCATCAACGTCTGCGATCTGCAGCCCAACAGCTTCGACACGCGTTATAGACAGAACACAATGTCCGGATCTGGCGAGCCTGACGAGGCCGTCGCATTAAATAGTATTGAAGGTATAATGTTGAAAGACAAGGCCAAGTTCTCTGAGGCACTGGTGGAGCGGATGCACCATCAGGGCACGTTTGAACGCATTATTCGGGCGAGTACAAGGCAGATCTACACCGCGGGCACGACGCTCGGGAACGCCGTAAGAATCAACACGTACTGGTCGATGATCCTGTTCCACGCGTGGATGCAGCACTTTCAGGCGTTGGAGCCGGCGTGGCAGCGCACACCCGGCGTTGAAGGCCCTGACGATGGCTCAGCCATCAGGGAAGCCGGGCTGTCGAAGCTTATATCATTCACCGGGGGCAACAGGTGTATAAAGGTATGCTGTCGACCCCGATTCTGTGAATGTGGCCGCTAATCCTTGTGCGCGGCAGCCCATGCCAGCGGGCCCACACTGAGTGCCGTCCGTGTCGGATGCGCAGGTGCATATCACCGGCCGAGAACAGCACCCTGCTGTCATGATTGATGACATCTCGTCACCAAGAACTGGCGATGGAGCCGGTCCTAGCCATGGCCGCAGCCAGACCGATGAGGCGGGCCTAAATGCGAGCCCCAGACACGGAGAGAGAACATTGCGCGAGTACAGCACAGTTGAGACTGCTGGTACAGCAGACACCCCGCGAGGTACGAAACCAGGCTTCTGTCAGTAGCGGTGATATCTTCGAACAGCCGTGTGGTCAACGCCAAAACCACGCATGAGACAAAGATCCTGTGTGCACAGAGTACACCGCAAAAAACCAAGTGGAGCTCCTACGGCTAGTGGTGCACGCCATGTGCAACCAACATCCCAGACAAACTGCACCTGAGCGGCCAGGTGGCCCTGTACAGTACGAGTACCAGAATCAGCCGAGTCTGGGCGGCGAGGCCGCGTCCTGGGCCCCGGGAGAAGCTTCGGTTCTGCACTACATCCTGCTGCCAGGCGGTATGGAACCAAAGGAGGCTCAGAACCCCGACATGGAGATCCTCATGGGCTACATGGTGGCCGGCACTGGCGGAACATCGAAGACGCTTCAGCTACAGAGAAAGGGCACCAAAGCCAGCAATCCTGCAAACACGGCCTACCAGCTCTACCCGTCACCCCGATTCCTGCAGTTTATGTCGTGCGCCCGAACGTTACAGATGATGCTTAGCTGCGACGATCACATCGCCGGGATGACGGTGTGACAACCCTGCGTACGATGGCCTGTGACCAACGCACTGCAGCAGCTGGAGCTGGTATTCACCCGCTGCAACGTGTGTACAGGAAATGACAGTCATGGGACAATTCTGTGCTGCGACACAACAAATCGGTGGCGTCGCTTGTGCATATGCGGCGAAGCGATGGCCCGAGAGCCAGGTACAACCCGGCCTGCAGTTGTAGTCCTGCCCGATCGACACATTGTACTAGTCCTGCCTTACTGGAGGAGGTTAGCGCATGCCACAAACAGTAGTGGCCATTGCAATCGATTCAACAGAAAGTGTTGGCGCAACTGCCGGGCGCAGTTGGCACACCTCAGGCCCGGGAACCCTGTAGGTACCGGCGATCCTGGCCGACCTTGAAAGCCTTGTGGGAGCACTCGTCGCAGAGTGGGGGACCGTAGACACAAGCAGGCTTAAAGTGGAGCCGGATCTTCGCGGATTTGCACGACTCCAGCTGGCATTCGAAGACGCCATCAGCGAGCACATGAGTGGGAGACCGGTGATAGAAAGAGGCACTGCCGAGTGGGACGGCGTCTGGGACTGCTGGGCCGGTGCCACGTTGGCGACGCTTATCGTTGTTCAAGGTTTGCCATTCTGTCACGCTGGGCCTGCCCAATGCACCGCATGTTATTCGGTACTGTCCTCAGCGTCAACCCAAGGATGCGACTGTTATGGCGCTGTGCAGGCAACCTACTCTTCCCAGCGTCGGGCACAACTGCGCCTAAGTCGAAGGCCATCAAGGTCACATATACTTGTGTGCCGGATCAGTGGTGGCAGTGGGCGTTCACCGCACTGGAGTGGTTCACAGAGAACAAGGGCACGGCGGGAGGAGCTGCTGCGGCGTGGTACGCAAAAGAGTCGAAGACAGCGTCCCTGGCATCGTCAACGGATGTTCGCAAGCTAGCTGGTCGATGCATTCAACGGCTGCTTGACGACCGGAACCCAACCATGTTGCGGATGGTGGACGGGGCGGATCTACGCAGAGCGCAACTACGAGACCCCCCCCCCCCCCCGCCTGGAGACCCAGGCTCCGAGGACGGCTCTGATGGGGAGGACAAGGGAGAAGAGGAGAAAGCACCCAAGCCGCCAGTACGCTCGAGCAGGACAAAGAAGACCAAGGACTGCGACCCGACTCCAGGACGGACTCCCGCCCGGAAGGGCAAGGGGCAGGGTGGCACCCAGAAGAGTGTCACTACAGAGGGCGACGCATCAGGTGCGCGACCGACCCCATGCAGACAGGTACGGAGATGCATTCACGCACCGCAGATCAAAAGCCTCCCGTTTGCCATACGTCAGGTAGGCTTAAGCTTCAGCACCACACCATCACCATACGGTTGCCGGTGCCCCTGCATATCCGCGATGACCCCAGGATAAGCTGCACACCTGGTCATTTGCAGTGCTTGCTTATGCAGGTCGCACTGAAATAGGCGATGGGTGGGTGGACCTCACTGCGCCAGACGAGATGGTAACTGTGTCTGTCAAGCGATCCAGGCCGGTTGCGCCAGACACGCAAATGACGGAGGAAGAAGACTATGCGAGAGCCCAGTGTCAAGTGGATTCTGTAATTGCGCTATTCACAGCGCACGCTGCCGCTCTACCAGAGCACCAGGAGCTCTGGTTTAACATGATGTGTCAGGCAGCGCACGCGGTCGGAGGGGAAAGCATGACTCGAGAAGAATTGAGGAACGCATGGGAGGCTCTGCCCCTGCCCACGCTGGAGGAGGCCCCCCAGAACATAGCCCAGACAGAGGAAGGCCGCGGCTCGTCCCGCAGGCAAGGCGGCCGTTCCCGCAAGCGGCCCGGCCCAAGAGCAGCCGCAGCCACACCTGAAGAGGATGACTTCCGGCCAGCCTCTGATAAGCGGCGTAGGAAGAATGGACCACCAGCCCAGGCCACTCGGAGGCTCACGCGGGGGCGTGAGGGTGCAGCGACCGGTGAGGACTTCAGGGGCACCGGAGCTAATGGGAGCGACAGGAACCACCGGGCACAGCAGAGGAAAGCTAAGAGAGCGGCGCTTGATGAGGCTGCTGGTGAGGAGGGGGCAGGGGGGGCTGCTGCTGCGGCACAAGACGACGGCGGGCCACCGGCCGACGGCGAGGAGGCCGCTGATGAGGCTGCTGCGGGTGAGGAGGGGACAGGGGGGGCCGCTGCTGCGGCACAAGACGGCGGGGAGCCAGCGGCCGACGGCGAGGAGGCCGCCGAAGAGGCTGCTGCGGGTGAGGAGGGGACAGGGGGGGCCGCTGCTGCGGCACAAGACGGCGGGGAGCCAGCGGCCGACGGCGAGGGGGCCGCCGAAGAGGCTGCTGCGGGTGAGGAGGGGTCAGGGGGGGCCGCTGCTGCGGCACAAGACGGCGGGGAGCCAGCGGCCGACGGCGAGGAGGCCGCCGAAGAGGCTGCTGCGGGTGAGGAGGGGTCAAGGGGGGCTGCTGCTGCGGCACAAGACGCTGGTGAGCCACCGGCCGACGGCAAGAGACCAAGTGAAGAGGGAGGGCAGCAGGGGGAAGGGGTCGGAGACGTGGCGGTCCCGGCAGACACGGGAAAAGGTAGTGCCAAGGCTGGGGGGCCCTGCTGAGGCTGCTGCTGTGAGAGTGGGAGGGCGGCTGGATAAGCGCGGATGGGATGATCTCATCGCGGTTATTGCTAGCCACCGCCGGGGTGGTATATGCCCTCACTACATCGTCTGCGGCACATGCAGTATTTGCAACAGTTCACGATACGCAGCTGTTGGAGTGTACAGGCGATATGATCACTGTTCGATGTGTTTGTAATACCTCCTCGAGACCATTGTCCGGACAGGCGAGCCCCGGTCTAGCAACGGCACTGTGTCACCCAGCCAGCCTTCCGAAACGCAATTTCAGGTAGCAGATAATAGCGCTATGCTGTACTCGACAAACGCAGCAGCGGGATGTTACATGTCAGCGTGTCACTGGAAGGCAGTACCACCAGCCTGACCCGCCTAAGGCCCGCTCTATTGGCCGGTCTGGCCTGGCAGGCGTACACTCAAGATGCACAATACCTGTCCAGCCCGTGACACCACTGGCCACCACTCCCTATGCCTCCTGTGCGGGGGGCAGCGGCTGTACATCAAACATGAACACCGTCCCGGCATCAGTCCGGCCGTACGACACACGTGCAGCAGGCTGTCTCTGGGTCGTCGTGCATGCAATTACCCTGAGTCCGAAATGGCACTACATCGACAGTGCGACAACCCTCCTCATTCACCGATGGGGTGGCCGGCGAGGACAGAAAGGCCTTCCACATCCACTGCTCTTCAGGCTCGAAGTGGGGATCGTAGGGATCAAGCCTGGTATGGCTGAGGCTGCTGTCCCACTGTAGGTCGCCGGCAAAGACGCGACAACCCTCGATGTTGGGCTCCAGGCTGAGATCCGGCAGTAGCAAGTCCCTGCATGCCACAGTGCCTGCGATTGGACAGGCTCGAGGAAGTGGGCCGCAGCAGGTTCAGACTGTGAGGCAATGCGGTTTCACTTGCTGGCAAGGTGGCAAGGACGGACCTGGGGAGGTTGTCTCGGTTGGCGTCTGGTCGGGGAGGGGTATCATTGCTGGTGTACACGGCCTGTGCCAGGAGTCCTAGCCACTGCAGGTCGCTGATCTCCTCGTGGGCTTGTCCGATGATAGCGGTTGCCATGGACCTTACGTCCGCCATAGTCGCAAACATATGGTGCCGATGTTTGAAAACCAGCCTCATATGGAACACCTGGTTGGATGCCCAACGCAAGTTCTCCGTCCGGAGCGCCACCACCTCGAACTCTTCACGGGAAGTCCCGTGCCGACTACCCATCTCCCTGAGACACAGGTCAATGAACGCTGGCACGCCCTGGTAGGCCCAAGCCGCATACTCCTGAGCATTCCGAGGAACCCCCCCCTGTCCAGGGACATCGTGGGACGTCCCATACAGCTGGAAGTACAAGTGGAGTGGTGATAACGTTGGCAGCACTTCCCACACAGGCGGGCATCGGTCGAGGTGGAGTGTAGTTTCCTCATCTATCCGATGGCGGAGGCCCACGCCCACCGCGAACAGCATTATCCACACATACTTCCTTTCCCCTGAGTAGGGTGGCTTCGGGCCACCGGCCGGCCACGCAGAGGGAAATGGCCACCGCGCCACTACGGTGGGATCCACGCGGTGCCAGTCTCGCCCACGCTCCAACTCGCGCGGGAAAGCTGCGCTAGTGAAACTAGCTAGATCGTAGTCTACCTCCCTGATGGGATGTATGGACCTGTTGCGCATGGGTCGCTCCATTGACTGGCAGCAAGGTCGACGTAAGCAAAGCACCCGGTGAAGCTCGGATCAAGCGCAAAACGGCATATGATGATGCTAGAAAACAACATGCCTCTACCATAGGATATGAGCCCACAGACACCAAAGCTGGGCGTCTAGCTCCGCGGCCACCGAGCGACGGTGGTGACGAGTGGCCACCGGATTGTCGCGGCAGGGGCTTGCACGCGCACACACGTTCACGACGTTCAAATCCCTATAACGCACACGGATGAATATGCAGATGCCAGCTAGACGATTGCAGACAGTGATGCAACTCCAGTACACAGCTTGTTTACGTTGACCTTTCCCACGGCGCTGTCGCGCACGACGACGACTGCAAGGCGGTGTCCGACAATCACCACTACTGGCATGTATGCTTTCTTACGTGGAAACAACCTTACCATATGTTATGTTAGATACAGGCAAGCTGTGCCTCTATACGTCACAGTGTGTTCGGTATCGGTGGTTTGCCCGATGGCAGCTACCAGGAGTTCGCCGAGCCTGCTGCGAGCGGGTTGCCGGCTCCACACCGGCCTATTAATCAGATTTTACTCTCTTGTACGACGTGAGGCAAGTTCAGTGCTTCAAGCCGGAAGCCTGGAGGCTGCGAGCTCCAGTTGTTGCCACTCCTTCGAGATCGTCGACTGCGTTGTGACCCCGCCATCCAACTAGCGGGCAGGTGACTTACATCCCTTTTAAGATCATATGAACTGTTCATGTAGCAGTGCTCAGCTATTGCTGCCATCTAGCACGCTCGATGTGGCCCATCCGGTTGCGCATTGGTAGCTACCATGATACCACCTGTCCTACGAGCGACGGGCCGGCTCAACTGTCGGCCTATCTTTAAGCTTCGACTCTCTTGGTCGATGTTATGCCAGTCCGATTAGTGACGCCGGACGTATGCGGGCCGGGAGCTCCGGTTGTTGCCACTCCGTCGAGATCGTCGGCTGCGTTGCAACCCTGCCATCCAAATACCGTGCAAGTGACTCACATCCCCATCTAAACACCTAGTTTGTGTTAGTGCAGCAGCGCTGTGATCCTGCTGCCTTGTAGCATGCTAGATGCGGGTGTCCAGAACCTGTGGATTCAGTGCACCCGTTGCCGGAGAGTACACGGTCAAGTGCCCTGTGCTGCCAGATCTATCCTTGCTAGAAACCTCCTCTTTTAGGTACGGCTGCCCAATGGGGGAGATACTCACGACTGCAGCAGCGGTGACCTGAGAGGTGGGGTGTCCGAACGGGGGTCCGTCGGACACCCACCGTTCCAGCACTTAGACAAAACACGGGTGCCACCTTGCACATGGTGTCCGAACGGCCCCGTTCGGACACCCACCGTTCCAGCACTTAGACAAAACACGGGTGCCACCTTGCACATGGTGTCCGAACGGCCCCTATCGGACACCCACCGCTACGGAGGCACCGCCACCTGCCTTTTCACTCTCAACTGCGTCAAGTGCTTAGTGTCGCCCTCGTGTAGACATTCAGTGTCAGACACTGAATACATGAGTAGTCCACCTCACATGCTGGGGTTATGGTGTGTGGAACTTGTGATCGCTGTCCATTCCACGAGGTGCACCTGACCTGCTGTTAACATGTTGCCGTTGTACAGACATCTTGCAACCCCATCAATGGGCATCCAATCCATGTACAATCTTGACATTCCGATGTGTCGAGGTCTCCACTGTCAGGTGTCAAAGCTACAACAGTCATTGGCCAGCAATGGTGATCTCTCCCACACAGTGTCTACTTGAACGTCCTATATGTGCCAGAG
>JALKAD010000474.1:0-13527 GCA_024500015.1 Ulva compressa | reverse complement strand
GGGTATACCCATGTATACCCATGTATACCATGTTGATATGAGTCTAGAACCTACTAGTAGTTGTACATACGCTTGGTGCAATGGTCACCACATGGCTCCGAGGCCCTCGATGTCAGTGTGCATACTTGGGTGGGACCGCAGGATGGGCTGTGCACTAGGGCTGCAGACATGTCGGGTGCGTTCCGAATCGTCAACACGTCAGGCAAAAGTACGTATTGGAAACGTGGTACCTATCTCAGACGTCCGAGATGGCGGAAACTTTGATCGTGAAACTTTGAACGGGTGGTGACAGGGGTGTACCGTGTGCACGTGACAGGGTCAGGTGAGTATTGGACTTTCGTCTGTAGGAGACCGATTGTGTCAGCACTCCATCGGCAGGTACCTGCAGGTATCTGTAGTACTGACACACGTTGCGGTTGGGACCGACACAAGGCGAAGTCCTGCACACACGCATGCTGTCTGCATTTGCAGCCGCCTAGGTGCAAATGGGTTTACCCCCCCGAGGTTTGTCGTGGCGCGTCCTGTCTCCGGTCTGACCTCATGCGCGCTGTGGCTGGTGACGAGGCTGCGCGTGCCGTCGTCGATCGTGCTTTTCCGGCTGCGCCCGAGAGTAGATGGTGTTTTGACTGCGTGCACTGTTCCTTTCCTCCTTGACCCAGCGGCTGCCCTGCCCTCGTGTGTCTCCCAGCCCGCTCGTGGCCTCTGCTGTCGCCTTGTGGCCGCTTTCCTGGCTGGCACGGCTTCCCGGGTTTCAGCCCTGTGCGCGTCTGAGCCCGTTGCTGTGCCGCCTGTGTGGCTCCCGCGTTGGGCCCGGCTGCGCGTATGGTCGTCTGATTTGTGCGCATTGCTTGAGTTTGCGTGTGTTGACCGTTCTTCCGCCCCTGTCCGCAGGGGCGCTGTGGCCGATGCCCATTTGGGTTTGGCGTGATACCCGATTGGTTTTTTTTTTGTTTTTTTGTTTGCACCTGTGACTTTGCTGTGACCTGCTATGCAGGCACTAGCTAGCACATGCTTTTGCTGGGCACCCTGCTGCCGGATTGATTGCTGCAGGCACTGGCACTGTACTATAGCCAGGACTGATCGTAAACCGGTCCTGGCTGGGTACCGCAAAGGGCAGGGCTCCTCGACCCAGGTAACCACCATGTGCACGCGTTGTCCACCAACAGTCTCTGCAACTGTGCATGTCGTGCGGCTCACAGCGCATCCACCTCCGCACGTGCCAAGCACCGCAGTCCGCCGCAACTTCAGGGCGGCTGCGCATCCTGCCACATCGGTGCGCCGAAGGTAGCATGCCCATGGTTGGATTGACAGAATCTGCTCACGGATCAGAATTGAAAACGCACATCAAACGACTGATGAACATATATATACCGCGAATTCTTAAGTGGTGGTAATTCAACAAATTCTGTGAATTCCCCACGTTAATCGATTTTCATCCGCTGTGTCACACAGCCTGTAACTGTACATACATCGTTTTGGGACTTCTCCAGCGAGCAGGTCAGCGAGCTCACAGGTGCACGTGGTAATATCCGAAGCAAAGAGCGAGGTCCAATATGACGTTAATGAGTGAACACCCGGTACGACCTTGCAATCATTCATGATATCAGGTGTACAGTCTTGTTTTACCACTGCGACTTTAAATTTCGTGGTGTGCACATGAATTCGAAGCCGGTTTGCCGGTCTTGGACGGGTCCGGAATTCGAACGTTGACGTCGACCGAACCGCGAGTGCCGGATAGCCGGGGAGCGCGAGCCAACGTGGCTGACAGTGACTGTCATCGTGTTATACCGTGTTATACTCCGTACCCCCATGCCATCCAGTGGACCTTCGTCAACGTTGCATTCTGGAAGCCACGCACGCCCTTGTTCTGTTGTGGTGGCTTGGAAAATTGGTTTTGGTCTACTCACGAGTAGATCTGGCTGTGGTACCAGAACTTTTAGCGCCCTCACTCGTGCTTGCAACGCTCGGAAACCGCTGTATATAATTATAATCCATGATCCTCGCGATCGGCGCCAGATGTCTGCACGTTATCATAATTGACCAAGTGAACACGTCAATCTTGCTCCGAATTCATGCATCACATGCAAATACTAATCCGGTAGGCTCATTGTCAGTTGCTACGCGATCCCGTGCGAAAACGTGATTTCTCCAGCGAGACTACGGCGGATGACAACATGTTTTCGATCGCCACGACGCACATGCGTGCACGCCCCGATCTCCGGACAACTGCGAGCGACCGTGTGTGTTACACGGAGATCAACGCAAGAGCCTGGCAGCGAGGGCAACAGTAGGCAAGCAGACGACCAAAAGCCCGCAAGCAGGCATCAACAAGCAGTAGCAGTCCCAGGCGCAAAGCCACAACGAACCGGCACAACCGGCACAACCGCACCCACACACCAGTGGACACCCGTGGACACACGCGCACTCCAGCGCACCCCACCACCGCGTCAACCACACCAAAGCCGTACACTGCGACCGTCCGCACCCCGCACCGCCGTCTGCCTCCAGTAGGCCCGGCAGCCACCATTCCCACACCAGCACCACCACCCCCGCAATCAGCCCCACCCGGGCACTCCCACGCCTGAGCCCCGGCATGCACCCCCCCGCTCATGCGAGCCTGGGGGCGCACGCCCCCTTCGAATTCAGGGCGGGGCATACCAGCCCCGCGACGGCGGCACGGCAGGGCGGCAGAGCGAGCTCAGCACGCAGGGCGCTCGTGACACCACACCGCGACCGTGCGTGTATGGGATGGTTTTGGTTTTTTGTTTTTAATGTTATGGGATGACAGGTTAGCACATGCGCAGATGTCCGCGGCCCGCGGTATCTTGCCTTACATGGTAACAAACTTGCTGAACGTTGGCGCCGGCCTTCCTGCGAAACAAGTCGCGTGTACACTGCGCACCTCGGATCGCGGCGTTCGGTAGCAGTGACTCCGGCACCAGGTGGCCTGGAGCCAAGGGCCACGGCCGCCGCTTGGCCGCGGACCCGCGCAACGTCGTGTCATTCCCGTGTCCATCCGGGCTGCTGTAGTCGGCTTGGCGCCGGCTGGGCTCTAACGCAGCCCCCAATCCGTCCCCCACACCTGTTGCCTGTGCATCATGATTGCCATGATGGCATGTAGATAGACTGCGCGGTGCTGCGCTCGCTTCGTGCGTTGTGTTGTGTATGTGGCTCATATGCATGCTGATGCGGACGGTCACTGTGCTGCTTGTGATTGTTGTTTGTTTTGTTTCCTGCTTCCTTCCCTCGAGGGCAGATCGGCGCTGCTAGGACCATGATCTATCACAGTGCAATACACTGCGCACCATGGTTGCGCACCAATGCAAGAGGATCATATGATCAGCCACGCATGATATATATGATCCTTGGCCAGTGCATGTCTGACACGCATGCCCAACCATATATGCCCCGCCGCCCCTAGGGTCCCTGCAGCTCTGGACACGGTGTGGACGCACAGTCGACCACCCAATATATATTCCGGGTGTGACAGCTGTTGCATTGGGAATTGTGCAGTGGTCCCCCCGGAGGGGACCAGGGCGTCACATCCACAGCATATATATGGCACCGCATGCTGTCTAGCGCTGGTGATTGCAGACACTCATGAACATACTGCCCGGGACCCGTCTGCAGGCAGCCGCGTTGGCGGCACCAGGCCCAGTGGAAGAGGAGCAGCCCAGCACAGGCACAGCAGCCCCGCGCGGGGACCTCGCAAGTTTGCTGCTACAGGCGCTGACGATGCACAGCGAGGATCTGGACGCCGGCAGCGCGGTCGGCGACGCGGCCGCAGACGACGCGCCAGTGGCCGACGAAATGGAGCTCGACCTCACCTCCGGCATGCATGCACAGCATACACACCATGCGCAGCAGACCAACAGCCCCTCATTCTACCGCGACCACGGCATCGACCGCACCCTGCTACCCTCCCCAGACGGGCCAGCGTCTGACCCTGACGCAGACGCTACGTTTGAGAGCCTGCTGCGCACGAAGGAGCTGCGGCCTATCGGCATCACGGAGCTGTCGCTGCAGAGCGCAACCACGGACGTCGAGGCCGGCAGCGTGCACTCAAGCCACGTGCACAAGCTCCTGCTGATCGGGCGGCTGACGGCGGATGGCGAACCGACCGAGGTCGGCTCACGTTTTGCTGCGCGGCTCATGATCGAAGACACCACAGGGGAAGACCTGCGGGTGCTTGTGCTGGACGACAGTCTGGGACTCAGCGCGCAGGGTTTTGCGGCGCATGTGACGCGCACGTACCCACGAGGCACTGCAGTTGGCTTTGCCGGGATGGACCTGCACATTCTGTCCGGCGGCTACGCTGTGCATCTCGAGATGGAGAAGGAGGACGCTGCGGTGTACCGCCTGGGCGCCGCAGAGCTGCCACCGGTGCATCTGTTCCAGGTGCGTGCCTGCTGTGCTGGCCTGGATCTCGGGCTCGGCTGCGCTGGTGCAACAGGATGTCACACGGTATTTCGTGCGAGACCGGTGTGGCTTGCCTGCGTTGCCATGCTATACGAGCCAGCAGCCCGTGCTGCAGCACCGCATGGCAGTGCAGCGCTTCTCAGCCCACAGGATGTGGGTGTGGTGACGCAGTGCCCAATGCATGCAGATCAGTTTGCAGTGCATCCGCCTTGCGACTGCTGAGAAGTTTGCCGCGATGGCTGCGCGGGCCGCGGCTGGGCTGCAGGCGGCGCGCCCGGAGCTCGAGACGACGCTGGTGCCGCTGATGACGAATCTGGCAGTGGCGCACCTGCGGCTTGGGGCGGACGCGATTGCCCTCGCCTATTGTATCACGCTGCAGCAGCTATTCTTCCAGGCCACGCCCGCTGAGGCCGCCTGCATGGCCGCACAGCTGCTGAACAAGATGGGGCTCAACAAGGCTGCCTGCACCGCAACTGTCCTGGTCTGCCCCCGGTCCCAACGCACATGCGTACTTGTGAGCTTGCATGCTGCCTGTCCTGCTGCACTGCAATCCGATTGGTACAGATCTTGCTTATTCATTGAGTGCTGAGTCACAGATGGGCACCTGCAGGGCAAGTTCGAAGGGTCCACGCTGCAGCACACACAGGCCGTTGGCAAAGAATGCTTCAAGGTGCCACTTCTACCATGGCACAAGCGTGTGCCAGAACCTGCAGAAATTCCTGACAAATGCTCTCAAATTGACTTGACATGCCCGGCTGTGTACTCATGTATCCGTGCTGCACGTTCGAGCAAGTGAGCCCCTGGTGGGCCAGCCGCCCTTTGCCCAGGCATGAATAGCCCTATATGCAAGCCCTGTATGTTTCTGCTGTGCTGAGCATCCCGTCATGGTAGCATTGACCCGGTCTGTGGTAGCCAGCGCACCATGATGTTCATGTGCACATGGCGGTCGCGTTGAGTGGCATGTGCCATGCTGCGCAGGTGCTGGCACGACTGGATGAGCGTATCGTGGACAACACAATCGAGCAGACCGTCAAGGAGGGCCTTCGGCAGTTGGGCGAGGCGGCCATGGACACGCAGGCTGTCTGGATTGAGCATGCCCTGGGCGATGCTTCTGCGGTCCAGGGCGCAGCCAACAGTGCCAAGTCACGCCACGGCAAACAGGCAGGAGCACGGCTGAAGGCGGAGGGCGGCAAGCTGTATGCATCTGGCGTGAATGCCAGGCTGCGATCCACCAGAGAGTCTCACGTGCGAAAGGCAATCCTGAAGTGGCGGGCGGCCCTGTGGCTGCATGTCGATCGGGACTTCGATCTCGCGGGCTACTCTGCGTGGGACATTCTGGACACACGCCACCGCCATTGGGACAAGGTACGGGCCGCTCACCGAGGTCACACCTGTGCCCATCTATGACACCGCAGCTGTCGGGAGTAGGCCCCGGGGATGCCGAAGCGTGCGTGCGCTTGGGCGCGATCAATATGTCTTTGTTTGCTGTGCCATGCATATGCACTGATGTGGTGTTGGCTAGCGCCCAGATCTATGTGTGCACATGACTTATGTGTTGGTACCCGCAAACGCCCTAGGCCTGAAGCGGATATGGCATGAGACCGGGAAGTCAGTGAGCACTGGATGGTGCTGACCATCCACAGCTAAACTATATGCACTTCAACGTCCCGGAATCACAACTCTGATCATCAACTAGCATGGACTGGTACGCTACTCATGCACTAGCCCCTCGCACTCCCCACTCAGCACTAGACTAGACAGCACTTCTCTCAGCAGGGTACATACGCCAAGTACGTTCTACAAAGCGCATACGCAGCTTCCCTTTGTCTGATCGATTCAGATGAATCGCCCAATTGAAATGTGTGAGGTTGCCGTTAAATGTTGCTGACCACGGCGGGCTGCCTTGCCACCTCTCTGTGTGCATCAGCACTTGCAACTTGAAGCTCGAAATCTGAGCAGTTACAGACACTGTGGTGCCCTGCAGGCAGCAGGAGAATCGCTGGAGCCGGCTGTGCTGCACTACCTTGACCTTGTGGCGCTCTCAATGATGCGGGCGTCCCACGGTAGCGCATCGGCCCTGCGGAGCAATGTGGTCAAGGCCACGTGTGCACTGGGGCGCTGGGAGGGGGCCTTGAAGAGCATGCTTGACACGGCAGTGGCCAGCATCGGCGTCTCTCCGTGAAAGCTACCAGTGCTGCAAGCTACCAGCGCTGCCCATGGGCTACGCGCACAACCTACGTATACCTCATGCGCGTGGTTCGTCGACGCACCGGACGCAGGCAGGGGTTGGCTGCAGATCTAGTGGTGCCCGTGCATGCACTGCATATGCGTTCGATCTGCTGACAGCTGCTCTTGCAGCTTCGGTGTCTCCCCTTACTACTGATGGCCACTTTGGCGGCTGCTCCATTATAGATAAACGAGCTGGCCGCTGCTGATCTGTCGGGTGTCTAAGCGGCTGTGCCAAAGCCCAAAGGATCCTACCGCTGATAGTGAGCTTCCGGCGTCATTCAAAGTTTGCACAACAGCATTAATATTGACCTTCATCTGGTTTGGTTGGCTTATATTGGTATACTTGGCCTTGATTCAGCCGCTGAGCAATAGATGTATGATCGCCTCGGGAATACATGAACAAGTGATATGTTCAAGTTGTTTGCCCCAGACAGCTCCGGGCGTTCTGTCCTCGGTTATGCGAAACAGTAGTCCTTCACAGATGCATCGTACATGCCCACGATGGAGCCTGGCAACAAATCATACATAGGTTATTCACTTGCATCCTTCTCAAAACTTCGTGTGTATTTGAAGGTCGATGAACACGTCATCATGACCGTCAACGTGTGACAGCCTGTGGCGTGTCACGAGGCTCAGACACACACAGCATATGACACAACGCATGGTTGTACCATCAAATACTAGATAACATGGAGGTTTCTTGGATTCATTCGTGTACCTTTGTGAAATGCTCACCCGAACCTGTCACACGGTCCACCCGTGTCAGCACAATAATGGGATCACGTTTTTTCACGTTTTCACCATCTCAAACCACGTTTTCAATACGTATCTTTGCCTCACGTGCTTACGTTTCGTAACGTACCCGACAGCCCTACATGTAAGGGCGGCCAAAGGCCACCACAGGGGAAAAGAGCACTTTTCGCCGAAAACCTGCCTCATTGTCGGGGAAATCGACACGATTTCCCCAAACCCACACAGGCAGTCCTGGAGCATGTATATATGCCCTATGGACATCCCGACCTTGTTTGGGGGGTCCCGGGTGTCTGCGTGAACACTGGACGTGCTATAGAGCTGAGTGCCCACCCCCCTGCCACCAGCATACCATCACCAAACGTCGGGAACACCTTGCAGAGGTCTGCCATCAATCCCAGTGACTGCAGCATCTCTTCCTCGCAGCTCTGTCTCGAGCGCAGCCAGGGCTTCTTCCTCACACACACCGAGCTGTTGGTAACACACTGCTCCAGAACCCAGAGAGCATAGCCTAACGCCGCACCGTTATGCAAAGCATGGTCATGTGGTGGTTCAGAAACAGCAAGGGCGTGCCCATCTCAGGCACCATCAAAAGTCCCATCCGCAGTGGTTGCGCCGCGCGAAACCACGTGCGCTCTTAGAGAATTGGCGCCCTGTCTGGAGTCCGGAGATTGCCTAGGTTTGTGCATTTCCCAGAATTGTGAATTCGAACTGCCCCATTCCCAGTACCTCAACCCCACCTCCTAGCCCACCACAGGCTTCCCCACTCTCGGGTATATATATTCCCCACCCAACACTTGGGGAACGTGGGTCCCACTACAATCAAGGGGGGTTAGCTGGGGGGTTATGGTTGGGTCTGCCGTGCGCTTTGGTTGTCCTACATTACATTGGAAGGGCTGTTTCCATGATGGATGCACCGGCTCTAGAGTGTGTGCTAGCAGCTGTGCATGCCATCGTGTGCCACTGGTTAAATTTGGGGCCTGTCCCGAAGCGCTCTGATGGCTGACCATACCCCCCCTTTAAATTTAAAAAAAATTATAGTTTCCCAGGATCACCGCACCAACACTGTGTGCCACCAACACTGAAGTGGTGCTTCTGATGCCCCAAATTCATAAGTACGTATAGTACTATACTGGACCCGGGCCACCAACGACTCGGAATGCCACGAAATGACTTGCAGCTTTCACTTGCCACTAGTACTTGGAAGCATCAGTATCCATGTTTGTGGCACCTGGTCAAATTTAAGTAATTATAACTTGTTGAACTTGTTGAACAGTTGAACGTTAGTACTTCCCAACGATCGACGTCGATGTAAGTCGAATTCCCCACCTACATGCCTTCCCCACGCCAGACTTGGGGCAGTTGTGAGGCCTGCAATCCAAAACAGCACAGCCCTTGGCATTTTGGCCCAAACGAAGCATTTGAACATCATAACACACTTAATTATGAACCATAGACTCGTCCGATTGTAATTCTGATCATGACCAGTTTCCAGGAAGTTACCATGGTATTCATTGCAACTTCCCCACTTACAGCTTCCCACCCCGGGCCCAGGCCTCCGGACCCTCCCCATGCAACCCCGATACCAACGCGGGTACTCGGCTCGTAGCCCCTGTGCACCCAGGTGCACCCACGTGGGGCAACCTGGGCGTGGACACTGTCTACAGAGCTCTGTAGACCATGACAAGGACTGCTTGGCCCCGCTTCCCCGAATTCGAAGACGTCCAATACTGACTGACCCGGGGACCCGGGGCCCCACTCGACTCGGAGAAGTTTCCTTCAGACACACGATTCACTGTTGCACTACTTTTCATCATGATGTCTCTCTGAGATTTTGTGCCTGGCTTGGAATGTGATCTGCGCAGGTACCGGTGCAAGTGCATCTCGTAGCTGTACATGTGGGATGGGACTTTTGCAATTGATGGTGCCTGCAGCTGGGATGGGCGCCGGCACGTCTTTAAATTTTATGTTTCTGAATCACCATGGTGCACATGACCATGCGTTGCATAGCGGTGTGGCGTTATGCTATGCTCTCTGGGTTCTGAAGCCGTGTGCTACCACTGGCAACAGCTATAGCGCTTGGTGTGTACCGTGCCGACGTGTGTGAGGGCAGACTGTGAGGACCAAGCCTTGGCTACGGTGACACGGAGCTGCAAGCTAGAGATGCCAGTGCACGTGCTGCACTGGGATCGACTCAATCGGATGGCAGACCTGTGCAAGGTGTTGCCAACGTTCGCGATCGGTGATGGCCATGGCGTTGTGGTGGCACTTAAGGCCTCCTCAAGCTTGGCCTCCTCCTCTGCCATGTGTGTGTGCTTGCAATTGCTTGAGTACTACGTAGTAGTACTACGTAGTACTCGCCTGAAGCTTGTTGAATGACTTTTGTGATTACAACGTTGTTGCAAGTTAACTCGATCACTGATCACCGGCAGAGCCCTTCGATGTAACAGTATATATGTGTGCTGTAGTGTACACAATACCAAGGAAATCATGATCATGTCTCCAATGTGCGGATAGCTTTGCATGCTGTCTATGCTGTCACAAATTTAAACGCCTTCCTCAGCAGTAGCAGGTTGAACACCCCTAGGTCTATAGGCCTATAGCTAGCTAGGCCTAAACCTGCGCATCACGGCAGCGCACGTACGAAGTCCGGAGCTGCGATGCAATGGCAATGGAGACAATTCGACAACGGAGACAATTCGTCATGTGCACTAGTACTGCCAGCGTGAGTGTACTGCATGCATATGCATACATAAAAAATCTTGTGAGGTCCCAATATTAATTAATAGCAGATTTAAAGTGCTCACGCCAGCATGCATGTACACCCAATCCGAACGGAGGGTGTATACCAGGGCTCTACAAGCCGTCGGGATACCGATTTTTTGGGGCAAATTTGGGTTGATCCCGGTCGCCCGCGGCAGCGGGCGAACGGGAATCCCGACGACGGCGCGCATAGCGCGTCGGGGCGGCCCGAGGCGTTTTAGCGCGCGAAAACGGGATTCCCGATCGCGAAGCGCGTCTCAAATCGGGATGGCAAGGGCATGCTCCCTTCCGGGCGCCTTCAAGGCAAGTTGTCAGCGAGGCTGAGTTGCTAGACTTTGGCGCTCCTGCTCAGGCCAGCCGCCATATCAACGATATGGGGGAGGGTGACTTGCAGCATGAGCGTCCCAACGTGTGTGACATTTACGAGCATATGATGGCTTCCGGCAGTGTTGACAAGCAGCTGCTGGGTGATCGTGCCCGCAAATTGCATGAGATGCTGAATCCACAATGTGACCCCAAGTGGCAGGAGTTCCTTGTTCAGTCATTCAGTGACGTGGGTAACCCGGTGCCTGAGGATGAGGATGGTATTGCCACTCTGTCTGCTGAAGAGCACGAGACAGCTCTTCAGTGGGCTGTGCAGCTCACCCGTAGTTGCAGTTTGGTGGACGGAGAGGAAGTGGTGACAGAGGAGTTGTGGGTGGTGCTGTGCGACAGTAGCCCCTTATGGGACGCTTGTAAATGTGTAGGTGACAGTTGGACTGCATTACATCCGCGGCTTGGCGTGGGAATTTATTTTTTATGACCCCTTTTTTTCGTGACAGGCTGCCCGGGATGCCCTCTGTCTCAGCATGATGAGAAAGGGGGGCCCTTTGGCGATTTGGGGTTTGAAATCGGGAATCCCTACTCTTTTTTGGACACCTGTAGAGCCCTGGTGTATACAGGTACCGGTGTCTCCGGCCGCGGGAGATCTCTAGACAGGCGCACATGCCATATATCGCAGCTGTAGTACATATAGCCTGCAGCTGAGGTCCATATATATGCGATATAGAGGGCCACTCAAGGTGCAGTTGAGCAGCCGGCGCGCTTGTTGAGAGATACTACACATCCTCTAGATATCTGCATGCGTGATCTTCGACGACCACCAGCAGCTGCGTGCACAGGTACCGACGTCGGCCTGCGAGGTGGATCCTCCGGAGGATCCGGAGTTGGCGTCGACCAGACGTCCACGTATTAATGGTGCGCACCAGCGGCTCCACTTGCAATTGGCCACGATATCGTGGTCCCTATTCTCGCTTAAGCTTGTGAAGGAGCTTAAGCAGAATTCACGCAGAATTCACGCTTGCGCCACCTTATAATTAGCGCATCGCGCGATGCATCGATACGTATAGCTCGAGGGCCAGCTAGCGCTGCAGGAAATTGGCCCTTCAAGCTATACAGCTAATGCCTTTCAATTGACGAGCTCGCAAGGGCTGGCTATATGTTATCATATATGATAATAATGTCAACTCGGTAGCCTTATAATTAGTGTTCAAACCGTGCGGACTCCATGCTTAAGAGCCAATTAAGAGCCACCCCTCAGGGCTTCAAGGCTTGTACAGACGGATACCGATATCGAAACGCGCTCGAGGCTCAGGATCCGGATTGACGTACTACTATATTGTATACGTACGTCGGTCGACCAGACTGCAGGGCACACGCGCATGCAGCTGCACGTGTCATATACGTACGTCTTGTACCGTAGTAATTGCAACCCTTCGCGATCGGCGACGTCCCGTCCGTGGAGGCCTTCATTCGTCGGACAAAAGGCTTTTGTCCGACGTCCAGACACACTCATTCGCCGAAAGCTTAAGAGTGCCAAAAACGTGAACGTTTGTCCGGCTCCGCGGACACTTGTATGCATGCAAGTGCACCATTCGTCGAAGGTTTGCCATTAGTACGGGTAGGCTGCTGTGACAACTCGCGCTCATGCGTGCAACGACAGCTGTACATCGCTGTCGTTGAAGGACGTCCTTGTCGACAGGCATAGGTGAATTCGCCGAAGCCACATTAAAACAATTTTGGTGTCCTGTCCGAAGACGTCTTCTTTCGCCGAGTCCAAAGCGCAAACAATAGATTGTCCATGTCACAACTCTTTCATTCGCCGGACCAAAAATAAATTTTCTTGTCCGCTCCGCGTGCTCCGCGGACACCTTTCGCCGAAGGGTTGCAATTACTACGGTAGTGCGATGTATACCTCAGAAGGGACCTTTGTGTATTTGTGGGGTGCTGTGTAAACGTGTACGGACCATATGTAGCTCGCACATGCATCGGTCATATCCATAGTATGTTCTGGGAATGAATGTTCTGGTGACCATATGTAGCTCGCACATGCATCGGTCATATCCATAGTATGTTCTGGGAATGAATGTTCTGGGAATGAATTGCAATTGTCTCCTGTGCAGCTGATCGATATCAGGAGCAGGGCTCTACAGGTGCCCAAAAAAGAGTAGGGATTCCCGATTTCAAACCCCAAATCGCCAAAGGGCCCCCCTTTCTCATCATGCTGAGACAGAGGGCATCCCGGGCAGCCTGTCACGAAAAAAAGGGGTCCGAAAAAAAATTTCCCACGCCAAGGCGCGGATGTAATGCAGTCCAATTGTCACCTACACATTTACAAGCGTCCCATAAGGGGCTACTGTCGCACAGCACCACTCACAACTCCTCTGTCACCACTTCCTCTCCGTCCACCAAACTGCAACTACGGGTGAGCTGCACAGCCCACTGAAGAGCTGTCTCGTGCTCTTCAGCAGACAGAGTGGCAATACCATCCTCATCCTCAGGCACCGGGTTACCCACGTCACTGAATGACTGAACAAGGAACTCCTGCCACTTGGGGTCACATTGTGGATTCAGCACCTCATGCAATTTGCGGGCACGATCACCCAGCAGCTGCTTGTCAACACTGCCGGAAGCCATCATATGCTCGTAAATGTCACACACGTTGGGACGCTCATGCTGCAAGTCACCCTCCCCCATATCGTTGATATGGCGGCTGGCCTGAGCAGGAGCGCCAAAGTCTAGCAACTCAGCCTCGCTGACAAGGCGCCCGGAAGGGAGCATGCCCTTGCCATCCCGATTTGAGACGCGCTTCGCGATCGGGAATCCCGTTTTCGCGCGCTAAAACGCCTCGGGCCGCCCCGACGCGCTATGCGCGCCGTCGTCGGGATTCCCGTTCGCCCGCTGCCGCGGGCGACCGGGATCAACCCAAATTTGCCCCAAAAAATCGGTATCCCGACGGCTTGTAGAGCCCTGATTCAGGAGTCCTGACGCACGTGCCCCATGGCCAGTCTGCAGGCACGCGTAAAGCATTAAGCTAGGCCTGCAGAC
>JALKAD010000473.1:0-13529 GCA_024500015.1 Ulva compressa | reverse complement strand
AGGCCCTGTAGCACCACGAACAGTAAATATCAATTTTGTTTCTCGGGTTCTGTTTACGCACGGTCATCTGACCTAAGCACACGCTGCTGTGATGTCGTTTCGGCAACCGCCTTTGTAACGGGTTGTGAGGCTTCGTGAGCCCCGGAAGTCATGCGTGCGGATATGTAGAAACTGTGCACTGCTTGAGAAAGTAGTGTGTGTACAGCCCCCTTACGCCAGTCCCTGTGCTCCTACCAAAATAGGTGTCGGAGCAGAATCTTGACAGGTATAAATGCCATGTGCAGCGCTCCGTCGTTTCTCGCGCTGCCGTCGAGTTCTACGGCCCCGACCGCGCAAAGTGGCTCGGCCCTTACTCCGATGGCTCCACACCTGACTACCTGACCGGTGAATTCCCTGGTGACTACGGCTGGGACACCGCTGGCCTGTCCGCTGACCCCGAGACCTTCAAGCGCTACCGTGAGGCCGAGGTCATCCACGCTCGCTGGGCCATGCTTGGCGCTCTCGGCTGCGTCTTCCCCGAGATCCTGGCCAAGAACGGTGTTACCTTCGGGGAGGCCGTCTGGTTCAAGGCCGGTGCTCAGATCTTCTCCGACGGTGGCCTCGACTACCTGGGCAACTCGTCCCTGATCCATGCCCAGTCCATCCTGGCCATCCTCGGCTGCCAGGTACTGTTCGATCATAGATCAAACTATTGTTCTTAGCAACCTGTCGATTTGAGCTGTCATGTCCACACATGCCATGTTCCATGCAATCGCTCTGTGCCGCTCCGCAGAACTCCGCCACAGTCGGCGTTCACACATCCAAACAGATACGAGGCGCTCTTGACTCCGTTGTTATTGCAGGTGATTCTCATGGGCTTGATTGAGGGATACCGTGTGAACGGCGGACCCGCTGGCGAAGGGCTTGACCCCCTGTACCCGGGTGAGGCCTTTGACCCCCTTGGTCTCGCAGATGATCCCGACACTCTTGCTGAGCTGAAGGTAAAGGAGATCAAGAACGGGCGCCTTGCCATGTTCTCCATGTTCGGATTCTACACCCAGGCTATTGTCACCGGCAAGGGCCCGATTGAGAACTGGTCCGAGCACGTCGCTGACCCATTCGCAGCCAACGCATGGAACTATGCTACCAAGTTCGTCCCCGGCAACTAAGCTAGAGGCGTTCTTAATGTACTGTACACTTGGGGGGGATTTTTTTATGTCGGCAGTGCAGTGATGTGCGAGTAGCCAATGTGTTACACAACACATGTCCAACAATGTAACTCGCTGATCCGGCTCATGAAGGTGTAGCTGTCTGGTCGTTTATACACAATAACGACCATACGCATATGCTTTTGATTGATGTGTGAAAACATGTGGAATAATTCCACTGCATTGATATTACACTCACATTGTCATACGGCTCAACCCCTCAATGGCAACTGCGCACCCTGCTACTGCGCCAGTAAAAAAATCTTCCCGAGTGTGTGTTTTAACGTACCCACCTTCAATTTGCATAGCACACATTATGTAGCACAATCCCATACATATCTTCCTGTACTATCATTTTATGCACTCTTTATCTTCTGAATGATTGATCGAAGTGAAGCGAATAAAATGTGTGGTGAGTGTGTACATGGCCAAGTCACACATGTATGATGTTGAACTCTATATTGAGGCCTTCCTCCGACCCAGTGCATTCTTGAGTGTATACCTACCAACCCTACCATCACATGCTACCCAACAGATGTGCGAAATTTGGCATGAACAGTTCAAATTTGGCATGAACTGTGCAATCATTTGGCTTGAGTTGTGCACCCATGCGCCTTGTTACCCTGGACAGGATCTTTCTGGTCACAAACCCGATACCTTTCGCCGACGTCCTCGCTGAGCTCTCGTAAGAAACTCTCAATCCGGTTAGTCTTTGTTCGCTTGATGCATGGCACAATCAACACACTTCCACCATGTTGAGGTAATGCATGACACATGGTCCTAGTCTGCCATATGTCCCATGCACAACCATCACCACCTCGTACGATCCCTACACACTCTCTCTGTGGCTTGGAGGCGGGTGCTCATGCGCGCATCGCTCGCTTCATCGCTCGAGCCTCATGTCGGCAAGCTCCCCGGAGGCATACGCGTGCTCCCCCTCCGCGGCAGCCGGCAGCCGCCACCAGCCGCGCCGCCGGCGGGCTTCACACGCCGCCGGCTGCGCCGTCTGCGAGTGCACCGGCCGCGGCCGTGCCAGCGCGGCCCGCCGCCGCCACCGCCACCCGCCGCCGCCGCCACCACTGCCGCCGCCGGACTCCCCAGCCGATGCTGCGCCGGTGCAAACCCCACCCCATCTCTCGCAGGCCCCCCAGGCTTCGGACGTGCCCCACACCCCTGATGGCACCCAAGCCCCGGCCCCGGCCTCCCCCACCCCCACCGCCGCCACCACCCCCCCCACCGCCGCCCAGCCCACGACGCGCGACGTGCCCGCCGCCCCTGACCGGGCGCCAGCGCCGCCGCCCGCACCCCCGCCGCCCCGATCGCAGCGGCCCCCGCAGCGTGGCGACCTCCTGGCATTTCTCACCACGCGCATGGCGCTGCTGGATGTGAAGGTGATGCACCCGCTTGCTAGGTCGCATGTGCGCGGGGCGGCACGGGAGGCTGGCGCGACCGCTGAGAAGGGCGAACGGCAAAAGCACGACAAGTATGGCGCCATCACAGGTGCCGCCCAGTTCATCCCGCTCGTGCATGAGACGTATGGCAGGGTTGGGCGGGATGCGTACCGCTTCCTCCAGACAATCGCGGAGATAGCGGCGGGGCACGGCGCGGTGTCCAAACGCACTTTTCTGCTGAATGCCATGCGCGACCTGTCCACAACATTGTGCCGAGCGCTGGCGCGACAAGCCCGGGCGGCCGCGCCACTCCGCGCTAGACTCGTCGGGCGCGCGCTGCTGGCGGGCCTTCCTGTCCCCACGGACGGCCTGCCGGCGCTGACGGGCCATCGCGCGTAGGCTTGCGTCGTGGCCTCCCCCCGCCTCCGCCCGTTAAGCTCTGATCCCCCGCCCCCCCCCCCCCCCCCTGAAGTGCCCCCCCCCACCCCGTCCCTCCTCCTCCCTCCCTCTCCCCTCCCTCCCTCTTCCCTCCTGCCCGCGCACGACCGCCATTTCTCCTCTGCCCCCCTTCCCGGCCACCGCTCGTACAGCCTGGCTGGCTGTGGCTGCGGCCCCTGGGACCGGTGCCTCGCGGCTTCGGAGATGGCCGTAGCGCGCGGCTGCGCGCCCGTGTAGCCTGATGGTGTCGGGTAGGCGCCCGCCAGTGGGCCTGGAGCGTGCTGACTGTGTTTGGGGTGCGCATGGAGTGTGTGGTACTGCGCGGTGCTGCGCTCGGTTCATGCGTTGTTTGTGTGTGTCTGTGTGTGTATGTGTGTGTGTGTGTGCATGCGCGTGTGTGTGTTCGCTTTCATGGCAGCGCAAGTTTGAGCGAAATCGTTCTGGCATTAGCTCGTGCGGAGAGTAGCCTTGGTACTTGCGATGGGCTGTCTGCCTTTTTGCGTGTTGCCTGGTCTGTTGCCTCGGCGCTGCTGGGTCCTAGATTTATCACCGTGTAACACACTCTCTCTGTACTTGTTGAATGCCGCGTATGTGTACGCATGCGCACTGGTTGTGCCATGGCTACCAATCTCCACTATGACCACTATGACCACTGTGAAGTGACATCTGGTGATGCTGCGGCACATCCATTATTACTGCCCCATACGTAAAGGTAACACATCCATATGCAAGATCCAAGGAGCTATGCCCCAATGTCCAGATTGCAGATACGCGTGTCCTTTACAGGTAAGCTAAGTGAGTATTACCTCGTGAGGCGACGATGCATCTGACTTGATACATCTCGTTGCACAGATGACTGTACTTAGCAGACCTGACACCAGGCCGGTTTGACATTCCACAACCCAGTAAACTACACAATCATTTCATATGCCAACATCTGCCTCAACAGAAGCCAAAAGATCTGACAACCAGGACCATGGGTTGGGACTGTTGCTGCCTGATTGACATCTCGCTGCGCATTGCGCCATATGTATGTCCTGTTACATGGAGGGGCTCCGATCCAGTTGTAGTAACTAGAATCATTCAACTGGGAGAGTACTCAAGCCAACACACACACACATGGCTCAGGAGGTGGCCAAGCCTTGACTTCTTCCAGCCATGTGTACGTACTGTATGTATGATTACATCGCTGTATCCATGAGGGCATTGTCCATGTGTCATGTCTAATGTGTCAAAGGGTCACTGCAAAACGGGTACTTGCCAAGGGTTCATGCAAAAGCACCTGGTGGTGGCATGTGCTGTGGCATGATTGTATGTAATGTTCACACCCTCATGGCATGCACGGGAACCATTCTACTCTAACGTATCTCACTTTAACACACTCACAACTTGATTGGTAGCAGGGTTTGGGTACTAATTTTTGCTACAGGGATCACGCTTGGCAACCGGAGGTCAAGCCTTCTGTGACACAACATGTTGCCAAACATTTATGTGACACTGTTCGTTTATGCAATGCTCGGAGCTGCATGCAATGCAATGAGGAACTGAATCACTGTCTTGGGTCCGCTCACGTACAGAGGGCAGTGAGGCACGTTACAGAGATATGCTCCACGTACAGAGAGCAGTGACAATAGCCTCACGAAACCACTACTTACATTCCAAGGCAGGTTCCCCCCCCAAACAGCCACGCATAGTCAACACAACCGCTCCATTCCACTTCATTCCCCAACTCCTGAAACAAACTGTCTGGGTGATGCATCACCGTGCTACACCCGCCCCACCACCCTGCTGTGTGGGTCAACACACGGCATGTGTCCGGCGCTGACCGTGCGAGCACAGTTGCTACTCGGTTGCTAGAGCTGCAGTGGTGGTGTAGCTGCTTGTGGCTGTCGGCTCAAGCCGCATCAGCGCCGTCTGCAGCCGCTGCAAGCACGTCTCAACACGCCCCTGCAGGGCGCCATCCTGGGGCTCTGTCTTCACCCCGCCCGTCTCCCAGTCCAACGTCACAGTGTTCCCTGGAATCCGGATGTAGATGTGGTCTCCATCCTCCTCGAGAGAGGCTTCCCCGAATTGTGCTCGCAGCAGCTCAACCATGATTGACTTTTCTGCAGCCTTGACCGCATCATCATCCCCCCTTGCCAATGCATGCCTGCACCCCTGCCATGGTGTCAACTTACATGTTGGAGACAGCCGGTGTATTGCCCGTTAGTTGTGGCTGCCCAGCTATACATGTACATTGCAATCAGAGTGGTGCTTCTGTTTGCAAATGACATCAGGGCGGAATCGCCAATGGGAAACCACGGCCAACTCAGCAATACGCCGTGCCGGCGACAGGATGCAGCAACACAGGTGCACCTGTCGGTATCAGGTACGCAGTTAGGACGAGGCAGCGCTGGGTCGGGGGCCGGAGGGACACGTAAAACACGGAATAAGACACGAAATAAAGAAGGGCTGCAGCCGCACTTGCGCTCCTCCTCTGCAGCGCCAACGGCTGCGGGCTTGCCTTGCTCTTGCAGTAGCACTGACACGACTGCATCGGCCACGCAGTCGGCCAGCGGGCCAGCGTCCCACTGCAGCACCGCGACGCCATAGCCACTGTCCTTGTCATCGTCAGCTGCTGGCACATGCGTCACCTTGACCAGTTCGGCCACAATGAGCTCCTCTGCGCCGTCCACTGCACGATGATGGGTCCAGTGAAAAACATTATAGAGGGCATAGACAAGGTGATAGAACATGGAGGCAGGCAAGCATGGTGATGCATCAAACATATTCACACTCGACTCGATGGTTCTGCTTGCCACACAAACCAGTGCTGCTCACAGTACAACCAATGCTTGCGTGCCACACCCAAGTCACATGCAGCCTGAAACAATGTGAAGCAACCTTAACATGGCATGGTTGGCTACATGCACAGTCAGCACTCGCACACGACAACACTGAAGCCTCGAATCGTGGCAGACATCCCTCGATCAAACGCTGCCAGTCACAACGATCGCAGCTTGCAAACACGTTTGCCATGTACACCAATGCATCATCCTCACCGCCACAGCACAGCACAGCACAGCGCGGCGCACCGCTCGTCTGCAGGCACTCCACACCGCCCATCGCCTGCTGCGCGTCAATGCCCTCAAACATGACCTCGAGGGCGAGGCGGCAGCGCGCAAAGCTGACGGCGAGCGGCAGCGCCTGGCGCTGTACGATGCGGCCGGCTGCGACCTTGTTGTACACTCCGAGGTCTGCCGGCGCCATGACGCGCATGTCCCCGGCGGTGCTGCGCTGCACCGTGACGCCGGCCACCTTGTCCCCGACCTTAGGGAGGGCCTCTGCGGCGCTGCCGACGATGTGGACCATGCGCTGCGGCTTGAACGACACCGCCACCTTATTCAGGTTCTGCACAGCGCTCCAGCACGTTACACTGCTGCTATTCTGATCCCACAGAGCGCTCGAAGACAGTGGAGCTGGAGCACATGCTGCTATTTTCATGGTTTGCGATCATAATCCAACAAATAAACTATGATCACTGCTACGCTGCTATGCCGGCTGGCTCCACATGAATGGCGCCGAAGCTGTGGACATGTGTAGAGGATGCCAGGGACGGGGAAGGTGAGCGCTGGAGCAACCAAGGCAGGAACGACCAAGGCAGGGACTAGATGACATCCAACACGCCACAAAAGTCACAGCGACCTCCCACCTGCGGTGCAGAGGACTGACTGTCTGTGCGGACAGGCAGGCACTCACGCAGATCTCCATCTCACAAGTCGGTGGCCGCGATGACAGCTGTCTCATGCAGCATGTTGTGCGTGTCAAGCCTCAGTGCCGACTGCATGCCTATCAATGCACGTGCACGTCAACCAATGCATGCATGCATAGCCATGGAGCACTGCCCCACCCACACATCCCACGGTTGATTGGGCCAAGTACACCCTGCACAGTTCTCTGATATACCGGAGTAGACATGTATGTGCATGTGCAACGTACACAACATCGCTATCTCGTGATCTGCAAGCCATATCGTGCATCACAAGGAGGTCAGCCCAAAAGAGGGGGGTGGGCGCGTACCGCGGGCGCGTGGATCTTGCGGTCGACGCCGCGTGTCTCCGCTGCCTTGCTGAGTTTGGCACGGAGCCGCTCCATCTCGTTCGTGTTGCCGTGGCACAGCACGACGTGCTGCGGCGCGAGGGCGTCGAGGAAGGAGGAGGTCTGGCTGTAGTCAGCATGCGCGGAGAAGGAGAAGGACGACACCGAGCACCGCACCTTGAGGCTGCGGCCGTCCGAGCTCAGAACCTCGCGCGGGTTGGTCAGCAGCTCCTTTGCGAGCGTGCCCTGCACGCTGCGCTCCTGTCAAGATGTCACGTGATAGCCTTGCATCGGTGGCAGTTTGAGACCAGGCTGAGGAGCCAGGCTGTGCTTGTATTACTGCAGAACGCAGCAGCGGGTTGTCAAGCTTCAACGCAGGAGCGGGTGATGTGCGCGTTTGGGCAGGCGACTGGATCTTGCTGATGTGTTTGGGTGATGTGCGCGTACACGCCTGCCGAGCGACCGACTGCCGTGCGACCGACTGCGGTGCGACATCCACGCGGCACACTGGCAGCACGGTCACATGCCACAGCGCAGCAGAGTGCGCGCCGCGAGGCGTGCACCTCATGCAGCAATTACAACTCTTCTGTTGGGCTCAGGACCCGCGTTTCAGCCACACACGGCACACCTCACCCATTCACGCCCGCACGCAGCGGCCCCGCACCTGTACGGCAAAGTCGGCGATGATGACGCCGTTGCGTGGGTCCTCGCACCACGCCTCGAACAGCTCCCGGCTGAGCCCCGTCTGCAGCATGCTCGGCGTGGCCAGCACGACGCACGGTCCGATCTCCGAGTCCGCGCGGAAGCCCCGCGTGTGCCGCACGTGCCGGAAGTCAAAGGGGTTGCGCCGCTGGAACGCGTCCTGGATGCCCTCGTTCATCATCTCGATGTACGACTGGTACACGCCGAGAGACTTTGTGGCGATGCCGGACGTCTGGTAGATCGGGACGTGGCGCAGGTCGGAGTGCCGCGCCCAGCAGTCCTCCAGTATGAGCAGCAGCTCCTGCGCGCGCCCGAGCGCGACCACCGGGATCAGGCAGCGCCCCCCCTGCGCCACAACCTCCCGCACCTGCATGCACATGCCCGTGTCGTGACTGGGCTCCCTTGTGCCAGGTGGATCAGGTCGTGGTGCGTGCTGCGCGTGCTGTGCGTGCTGTCGCTCGCCGGAACGGGCGGCGGGTGGTGTTATGGTGGTCAGCAGCGGCGTTGCCAGTGTCACCGCAAAAAGAAAAGGATTCGGCTGCACGCAGTTTTGTAGCCGGCATGCAAAGGGGCTCACTGGAGGCGGAGAGAGCGCAGAAGAACACGGGCGCAGCGAGGCTGCTGAATGCAGGAAATGCTTGAGAGACTGGCTTGGTGGAGCAGGAACTGTGTGCATCAGTCTGCGGGAGTGGAGAGGTGAGCAGTGCGCTGCGATGTCGGGCGAGCGTACACATCGTGATGTGCTTGCGTCGGTCGCAGAAAGCAGCACCAATGGGACGTGGCACAACACAGGAGTGCAGGAGAGACCGCTGCACCAGCCATGGTGTGAATACATACAGTGTGGAACAGAAACCGGACTGAACCTGTTCAAGATCAGCTGCAACCGCAAGATCAGCTGCAACCACACACAGCCGCTGTTCAGATGGAGCGACGCAAGCTCTGGAGCCAGGCCTGGAGCAACACCAGGCCGGCGGGGCAGGCGTGGAGCAGCGAGGTCGACAGGGAGGGAGCGGCCGGCGGCACGGGAGCGCGGCCGGGCGGGACAGGGACAGGGACCGGGGCGCGCCTTGCTCTGGAAGCGGCGCTCGCGGTCCTCCCGCGGCAGGTGGTTGGACGTGCCAAACGTTGACTCCACGATGACAATGTGCGGCGGGATGGAGGGAATGTCGGCGGCGGGCATGTGGCGGTCTGGCACGCGGCTGTAGTCCCCGGTGTACAGGCAGCGCATGCCGCGGATCTCAACCATGAACATCGCGGCGCCCAGGACGTGGCCGGCCCTGCATGCATGCGTCGCCGGCATGGTTCTGGCGGTGGCCGAGGGGACCCAGCCCTGATGGCACTTGATGGGGGCGGGGGCGGTGTTCAGAAGGGGTGACGACAATGTGGCATCCATCCAGCTCACAAAGGTCCGCTGCGCCAATGCTCACCCACGTGCAATGTGCTCGGTGTGACCGGGCTCAGGAGGGAGGTCCTGTCAGTGATGGTGCTGTGAGGGAAAAGAGTGAAGGATACCGTCATGCTTGGCTTGTGCGTGAAGCCTGTGTGTGTGGAGAGTAAAGTCGTGCTGTGACAGTGAGGACATGCAGAGCGGGTTGGGATGATGCCATCTAGGTGCAACCAGCGTGGTGGGGTGTTGTGCGTCATGTCAGACAGAGCATCTGATGGAACTGCAGCCAAGAATGATGATCCGGTGGAGTCAGCAGGGCTGCGAGCACCTGTATGGCGTGACTTTGATCCCGTCATAGTCTATAGTCTGGTGGAAGTTGATAACGGTGATTCGAGCCATGGTGTTGTCCAGGTCCCGGTCTGAGAAGAGGCGCCTTGCGGGGTCTTTCTGGTTCATGCGCAGGATGTCTTTCATCATGGTGTAGAAGATGTTCTTGGTGGCATGGGTCATAAAGATGGGCCCGGAGAAGTCCATGTTGGCTACAACCCATGGCAGTGCAGCACAGTGGTCCAGATGAAAGTGCGTGATCAGAATCACGTTGACATCGGTGAGACTCAGATCTTGCAGTAGCGGCAGGCTGCCAATCCCTGCATAACTTGTGCATTCGAGAGGCCACTAGACGCGGGTGCCTCGAACCTGTTGCATGGTGGTGTGGCACGCTCTCTCAGCAGCGCGGTGAATTGTCATTGCTGTTGATGCCTTGGATGCAGAAGGGATGCTACAACTCTGTAGCGGTGTGGCAAGCACGTGGGTGAGCATTGGCGTAGCGGACCTTTGTGAGCTGGATGGATGCCACAGTCGAACATGACACCTTTGTTCTGAAAGCCGAGCAGGAAGCATGAGCGTCCTACTTCCTGTCCGGCACCGAGAGGGCAGATCACGACCTGCAATACAGCAGAGGGGACTCCGCGTTGGATTGATTCCACAGGCGTAACGCGGTGTGTCTGTGCTGCACTAAGGGGATCACATTGCATAAGCACTGACTTTGACACAGATGGACCTCGATCGTGGGGCAAAGCTCACTCAGAATAGTGCTTTAAACTTCTACAAAACTTCACTGCATGTTTACGGAGGTGAGGTATGCGGCGTGCACAACTGCGCAGCCGTAAGATGATCGTTCAAAACCTGCTCCTCCGTGTCTTTCAAGATCACATCTTGAGTGTCCTTTCGCTTCATAACTGCACAACGCAGCACTGACTGGCTACTGGATTGCTTCACTTATAAGTTGCCGGCGATGCCCCATTTCCAGCATCACCGAGTGGCGAAAACAACGAGAGACAGATCGGTAGTTGCCGCTGCCAAACGCACGTATTGAATAGAAAATTGGAAAACTGTCAATGGCGATGGAAAAAGAGACGTAGTTGGATAAGATGTTGGTACTTCAATCTTCCCACCCCTTCGTTGTGTGTTGGTGAAGGGGTATGCCGCATGCTGCGTGGCGTGTCGTGGCCACGGTGCAATCCAGCTCCCACGAACCTGCGCGCACAAAACTTCATTGCGTTCAAAAGGCGCCGCATCGTATGTCAAAATCATGATCATTCATCAGCTTCAATCATGCCCGTGCAGTAGTCGGCATCTTAGACTGTGGTGTACTATCAATCATGGGCGATCGGGCTGCCCAGTACATGTTCAAGCATGCATAAACGAGTTGTGGTCTTGTGCAATCCTAAGTGTCGCCAACTGTGACTGATTCCTGAGAAAGCACTGTCTCTGTGCCTGCTTCGGCCATGGCGCTGCGACAAGCACTGTCCTTGGGGGCAATGCAGCTGAACCGCTGTACATGGCTTGGCTTGGGACTTGAGGCCGGCTCCCCAGCAGCACGCACCGTCGCAGCTGGTACGCCTGCATGCATGGGTCTCTATTAGAGAGCCGCATTGAGCCTGTAATGGGTGGCTAAGCGCTGTGCGGACGCTTTGCTCAAAAGCATGCGATCGTGCACTGCTCAGGTGATTTGCAGGCTGGGCCAGCGGTGAAACCCAAAGTCAATTTTCCGCCTCCTTCTCCCGGCCACAGCATCGGCATGCCGTTTCGTATCACTCTGCTGCGTTTGGGTATGCAAACAGGAGTTTCAATGTGACGGATGCCAAGAGCAGTACCAGCGCAGCTAGAGCACTCGCTCAGCCCTACCGGCAATGCCAGACAAGTGCTCAGCCACCTGCTATACCTGACGAGGACTGGCAGCTGGAGTATTCTGGGGTGGTGTCCAGCACAGTTCGTACGCTGAAGATGGTCAGCATAGCTACAGCCACACTGTCCCTGATGGGTAGTCCATTGTACATCGTGGCCACGATGGACGGCCAGTATACCGCTGCCAAGATCATGGCGGCCTCAGGCTTTACATGCTTCGGACTTTTCACTACAGGTGTGAGCCGCTGTTTTTGCAGTTTGTTTGGCTGCCCATTTGAGAACACACTGGCCCGGCACGTGCGCTGCATGCCGGACATGCATACCAGCTTTCATTGTTGCAGTGTTGTGATGTATGGATCAGGTGTACTACCTCATGCACTTGTGAGTACCGGTGCGCCAGCTTTGCAAGCGACACGTGGGCACTGCAACTGCGCATGCATGCGAGGAACCAGTGTACGGCACCTGTTGCGATGCACGGTATCTGATGCGCCAAACGGCTGCGGGATGCTGGTTTAGGTCTTATGCCCAATGTAGCACGGCCGCTTGCCTAACCGCAACGTGCGACTGCTTACTTAGGTCGATCCTCCGACTCACAAAAATCCTTGGCATACTATGCTTAGCAAACCTTAGCAAACCATGTGCCTGCGCCGTTGGCAGGCTCTGAGAAGGCTTCGTGTGCAGGCCTCCTGCATTGGTTTGTCGGGCCTTATGTTCACAAGTTATGGTACCATGCGCCTTCTGAACAAGTCAAGGTCCAGATGCTGAACATCTTCGCCCGACCCCGGTGCGATAGCTGCCACCACGCTGTGCTATTTGTGATTTCCCCTTCCTTCATGTGGGACATCAGCAAGGCCGGTCAATCCATCATTTCTAACGAAGACACATGGCTGCTAGACCATACGCCTGATCAAGAGCCGGGCATGTGTGAGCAAACAAACTCCTGCATGATCACTTGCTGTCCTTCATCATCATACGGGACTGCTTGACAGGAGGATGCCATGTACCATGTCAGGGATGTCGATGTACTATGCTGAGTGGTGAGGCCTCATGAGGCTGAGACTTGGACAGCTGTATAGTATTTCCGGAGCTGTTGCTGATGGCTCAGCGTGTGAGGCAGATTTGTGTGCATTGAGGAGCTGCTCATGTGAATGGGTCAACCCCCCTGCGTTGATTTGAGTGACCCCGACGTAAATTGCGGGTGAGAGCCCCAAGTTGGGACTTGAGCCTGCCATCTGCGTCAGGTCACATCAATGATTGGCCATAAACGCTGCAGGGAACTAGTGTTTAATATTGCGGACGTGCGGCATCCAGAAGGAATTTCCCCCCTGCAAACTTTCGAAGCAAATGGCCGGACCATGTTTGTTGATGAAGCCACTTTCGAGAATAAAGAGCTGCTAGAGAAGTTGACGCCTGCGTCCCCTTTTGACATGGATGCGGGAGTAACAGATGAAAAAACGGATACAGATCGAGGGCCAACAGGGCCGGTTAACCCATGACATGTCGCAGCGCTGTATGGCAGCATTGATGTAACAGTAACACAAATCAGGCAAATCCATCTAGGCCGTCCCACAGGGTCCGGCAGCTCATCAGTGTTGCAGGTTGATGATGATCATGAAGAGTTCAATGATGGAGCTAACACAAGATATGTACGGACGTTTACATGAGTGTTAGTATGCATTCCCGTAGCGACATGTGTGTACTTGTGCAGAGCAAGTCTGCATCCGTCAACCAGCTTTCCACCCCCGTGTGTACTGTCGTGAATAGCTCGCTGGCCCACAACGCTGGCCCACAACGCTGGCCCACAACGCTGGCCCACAACAGAGCATTTTGTCTGCTTGGCAATGCTCAAACTCCGGACCCATGGCGAGGCGTACACGAGCTTAGAACCAATCAGCTTCAGGCACCTAGAAACGTTGTCGCTCATGTGTGAGGCGCTGGGGGTCGACTGTCTGTGAGCAAGTCTTGCCAAGGATACTCTGCGGGCCTGAAGTACAGGCTGGAACCAAGCATGTGGCAATTACAACGTGGTGCGTGATGTGTGAAATCTTGTGCAGTGCACCACACTGTTCGGGTTTTGTCATGTGTAATGCTGCAAGTAGCAGGTGGTGTCCAACGGCCTTTTCAGTGCTGCCTCTCAGAAGCACAGACCATGAGCAGTGT